>NXFB01000699.1:33238-48883 GCA_002525835.2 Ipomoea batatas
CCATCCTGCACGGATGAAACACAATATTAGTTTTTATGTCTAAGGCTTCCATCAATTTCTGTTGGATTTATTTATTTATTTTAAACCCATATTGCTTTACTCAGAGAAAGTTTATAACGCAGGAAGGGTAATGGCAATAAACTTTCTTACCAACAGTGAATACAACATGAATTGGTGTTCACTACAGTTCTTTAGGTCTTGTTGTGGCCTGCACGGGCTTAGTTTAGTGGGTTAGTAGGCAATATTTTGGAGAAAAGATCAAGTTCGAAACTAAACAGTGGTAGTGTAGGGTTACGTCCAAAGTGGACAAATGAGCAAATCCCTTGTGGGCACCAGCATTTTGACCTGTCTGCTAAATCACTGAGTTACTGTGATTTATCTCTTCCCGCATACTTTGTCAGGTCGAGGCATGGGGCACTTGGAATTCGGAATTCAACCTTATAGGATAAGAATAATATCTTGTTGCGGTTTTTTTTTTTTTTTCTGTGTATTCTTAGTACAAATAAAGACCTAAAATTATTTTCAAAAAAAAAAAAAAAGACCACCTAACATTTTGTCAGAACCAACATGCAAAAACAAAATAAGAAGCTGAGACTTAAGCAGTTATTATTATGGTTCTATGATCTTATATATCCATTTTATTATTCTAATATTTTGGGATATATTTTTTTTTTTTGAGAAAGAACAACTTCACGAGAGATTACATCAGACATAAACACGGAAGGATGCACAAACCACTCCCTGCAACCAGCTAGGAACATGGCCTCCTGAGCTTAACAAACAAAAAGCTAATACTAGAAAAGTCATTAGCTAGCTTTCTAATATCATTGAGTACCAAATCTAAAGAAGAAACATGGATGCCTTTCCTCAAACCTTGGATGACAACCTGGGCATCTGATTCCAACTGAACAGTATCCACTTCAATGGTCTTACACTAACAAAGAGCTTCTCTACATATGCAAGTTTTTCACCATTGTCTATGTGTATTTTTCGTGTAAAAAAAGATATTGGCCAACATTTACACTTCGACACAACAACTCGAAATTCTAATACTAATCATTTACAAGCTAAGATTCGAAAGTTGCAATATATGGTAGAAGCGCAACAACAAAAAGATCTTATTTGGATTTTGCACGATAAACTTCGTGCTTTGATTAATGAGAGAACGAGTGCTTCATCATTTGCCCAGAACTTATCTCCTCGTTGAGTATTTTATCACCTATTTGCAAGTACATAGAACATATTTGAGAACTATAGATAATATTTGAATACTTTGCATTATTGACTAAGTAGTATTATTTAAATATTTTGATTTGGTGACTAAATATGTATTTGAATCTTTGAATACTTTATTACCAATTTTAATGGTTTGTGACATTTTAATGTTTATTACTAGTATATTTATTTATGTTCTACATACTTTAATCTTTTCAAAAAAAATATTCTACTTTAATAAACTAAAATAAAATAGTACTCAATTTTCAATGAAAATTAATAGGGAAATTATTCGTTGCACATTATTGTCATTGCAATAACATTGCAAGAAAAATTGCAACTAACTTATTACTGCTGAAAACTAAATTGCAACGGATTTAACCAAATTATTTATTATTTATTGCAACAATTGCAATGAAATATGCAACAGGAGAAATTTGGTGCAAACATTGCAATGAAATTTGTAATGCAATTTAATTAAATGTACTAAAATGCTCTGTAAAGAAATTAAAATCACTTTTAAACAACATTTGAAATCTTATTTATATGCTCAAATTAATGAGTAATTATTTTTTCACAATAAGTAATTAATAAGCATTACTCCATAAAATGGTAATCAGATTTTAAAAAGGAAATAATTAAGGAGCAATTAATGGCAATTAAGTTTTATTAAAATTTTAAAATTATATATTTCCAGAAAATCATTAATGCTGTAGAAGTTATTACTAAAGTTTTTGACCAAAAACACATAGCAGTTTGCAAACATAACAAGGTTTGTTGCAATCGTGCCCGCATGGGTAGCTCAGTTTGTCACAGGGGTGATGTTTGAAAGGAAAGACCAACGATCTCTCACCAGTGTCAGTGTGGAGCAACCTCTCAAAGTGAGGGGGTTCTTTGTGCGCAGTAAACAAAAGTCTAGCCCCTTTGTTCAGTTGAGTTAGAATGATTTACATCCTACAGATGCTCTGTCGGGCCTGGGCGTGAGAGACTTTGGAGTGGAAATATTATATTGTGGACCCGGGTTCATAGAATAATTCAATTTGCAATCTGAATGTTTACAATTTATATACTGAATGTTTACAATTTAAACACCATACTCATATTACAAATTTATATATTGTGCATGATCCTAGTCTAATAACATTTCAACTTTCAAGAAGTATAATCCCAAAGAGTAAATTTTCTTCCCAATGACTTTGTGCATGATCCTAGTCTAACATTTTCCTCACAACTTTTTATAATTTTTCATAAAACTTTACCCAACTCCTATATTGGCTTGTCCTTTTGCCAATTAATACTATCAGAGCATCCAATTACCATTTGATTGTTTTTTTTTTTTAAATGTAATTATCCATCAACATGTGTGCTAATAAGCTCATATTTATTCAAAATGGCGTACCATTACTAACTAATGAAGGTTCCTGAGGATCCTATTATATTGTATGCTATTAATTTTTTAATTATTAATTATATTAATTAATATTGTTATCAATTATATTAAATTTTGAATTAATGTTTAATTTGAAATAGAAAAGTATGATATTTAAATTGAAAGAAGTGTGTATTTTGAATATCATTCTTCTATGCAATGACGTTGTTACTCTCTACCCCACTCTCTCACTTAGCTTGTATATTGGTTCTACTCCAAAAGTAATAACCCATTGCATATATAGCAGGTGAAAGGATCATAAATATATATTTTCAAGGTGAGCTTATTTCTAACCTGGAGGGTGTGGTGGAGTGGAAGAGACTCATTCATCCTTAACCAAAGGTCAAGGGTTCGATCCTTGGCTTTGGGTATGGAGCAGCCTGTTTGAAAAATCCCGGTTGGGTTAGTGTACACGTTACTTGTGTTCACCGATTCCTCACCCAATCACATTGTTTAGATGTATTCCTTTCGGGGTGTGGCATGCACGCACGTGACCAATGCTTTTTTACACCCACACTTGAAGCATACTTGCTATTGGGTCAGAGTTATGTTTGTATGGATGTGGTTATCCTCGACAAGTTTGATCATTTTGTTTTTTATGCTGGTTTTGGGAATTATTGTTGCCACCCTTGCCTTTTATTCCTATCGTGACGTCTTCCTAGGCCACCCTTGACGTTACACGACAGGAAAACATTGTGTGTGCTTTGAGCACTGGTGCAGGATCAACTGGACATGCATTATGAATTTTCAATTTTACAACTAGCAAGTGGGGATAAGGGGAACGACTCAGGATGTTTCTTATAATCATTTACCATGTAATGTTATTAGAGTGCATGGTTATTTACATTAAAAGAGGGAAAGTCCTTCAGGGATTTCTATAAGGCATAGGGGTCCTTTTCAGGACGCTATTCATTTTTCAGGAAATGGTTCAAGCAGTGGCGAGGGAAAAAAAACAAAGCTTTTAGCTTTCAAGGCTGCATTGCTCATGGACAACTTAATGATCATTTCTTCAAGTTGCCTAGATGTGAGATAAATCTCAACATCAATAGCCCATGTTAAATAATTGCTCCAATCCGATAAAAGTTCGGTAAATTCATATTTGGCAATTGTAGCCAAGATCTAGATTTTTCAAAATCTCTCTCTCTCTATCTATATATATATATATATATATATATATATATATATACACACACACACACACACACACACACACACACTAAGGCTAGCTAAATTCGATGGTCCACCTCTAAAGAATAATTTGTAATCCGCATAATAATAAAACTATATATTATGCTAATATAATATGCATTTGAATTCATATAAAGTAAATAAATTGCATCGGTCCAGAATTGGGAAAAATTAAGCCCAAATCCTAAATTAAATGGGTCAAGAATTTAGGGTTGTTATGCCGTGGACCCAGGTCCATCTTGCAAGGTGGACCTGGGTCTACAATCACATACACTATACTCTACATTCACAATTTGTAAACTCTATATTCACACATTACAGGATTATATTTTTTGTAACTATACTCTACATTCACATACACTATACTCTACATTCACAATTTGTAAACGCCACATTCACACATTCAAAACTCTATATTCACAGGTCCTATATTCCACATTCACAACTTGAGAACTCCACATTCACACATTACAGGACTACAAGTTGCTAGAACTTCTTAACTCTATTACAGATTTACACATGCATAACTCTACATTCACGATTTCTATACTCCATATTCACAATTTGAAACCTCCACATTCACACATTTTTGGGAAACTCTACATTCACACTTTGAAATCTCTACATTCACACATTTTTGGACAAGTCTATATTCAGCAATATGTTCACTAATTCTGTAATGCTTTAAATAAAATAAATAGGCTTAAATTAACCGACTGAACTGGGCCAGTCGTGGCCCAACATAACCCATCATGTACTATGAAATTCTACTATCTCATTTTTACTACAATAATGGAATATTTTTATCATGTTGGTCATAGGAAAAATGTGTATATCAAATATTTGTGAGTAAAAGTTGTACCATATCACTTCTCTACACATTTCAAAACAGTAACTTTAGTTTAAGCCATGTAGAACTTAAAGATTGTTGTCTTCAGAGGGGACGGGGAGAGTACATTTACTTGAATCAATCCTGAAGATTGAGTCTTAATGAATCTTCAGGGAGAGTACATTTACTTGAATCAATCCTGAAGATTGAGTCTTAATGAATCATGAAGATGGCTTTGAGCTAAATGCTACAGTTACAACGCTTATGTTATTTTTAAAATAATGTAGAGTGAATGTGTAATTTGGTTAAGCCTCAAAGGCGAATTGGGAAACAGAAAATTTGACTAATGAGATTGTTGTACTCCGATACTGCCATTGTTCCCACGCAGTTATTAAAGTGTTTGGCTTGTAATTAAAATTAGATGAAGGACTACTACGACCAAGTAATATTGCACATATCTTGAAAAATGAGATGGATTTGAAAAATGAATATGCATGTTTGGGCTACTATATTAAGGAAACACAAAAGATTTTTACATTAAAATATTAATTTATTAGAGAGAGGAACAATCAACCTGATTTGCGTGGTGGTTCAACACTTTATTTCTTAAGCATGAGGTTGGGGGTTTGATCTCCATCCATGTGAATGGCTTAAACTATTTGGCAGTCCCCTTATTTCGAACTTCTTAAAAAGTTATAATGTATTTTATTTTTAAAATCCTTCTTGTTAATTAAAAATTTGTAAAAATTATGATGTCCAAATAAATTAAATCATTTTTATCAAGTCACTATTTTTTGTTGAAACAATTACTGAATTAAGCCACTATTTAATATAATTAGTTATATAAAATTTAAGCGATTATAACCACTACGTACTCCATTAATTTATTTAGGTATACACTTAGGACATCGTATGAGAATTCTCTTTGTCAACGTACGTCTTCCTAGTGCGGAAAAAAACAATACACGATGGCAAATTTTAATGTAGAACGTGGTGCTTGTAGCTGGTCCATGAAATAAGTATCATTCTAAGCAGTTTCATTTAAAAACTAGTATTTTACTCGTGCGATTCACAAAAAACAATTGTTATTATGAATTTAAATGAAAAAATTTAAAAAACTGAAAATATATTAAAAAGTACAATATAATAATATAGTTGAATTTTCATATATTTGGTCAAGTATCTATTATCATAGCATAAAAAATTAAAATTGAAATTAAAATTTTGTAGGATTAATATAATCTCTAAGCATGTACATATTTAGATAAATTTATACAGAAACTTTTACATAATTAAATCAAATTATTCCTAATCGTATTTCATATATATTATAATTCTAACAATATGAATAATAACTAAGAAAATTATACTTAGAAATTTAAAAAAGTGTCAATTTTAATTTTTGTATAAGTGATTTTAAACTCTAATCAGACTTATTTTCCTATATGATTGTGTATACACTGTATATACACATAATATTTATTAATATGTATATATGAAAATTCTATAATATAATTTATGTAATAATACTTTATATTGATATATTATATATAATTAAAATAATTATATTTAGAAATTAAAAAATAACATTATAATTTTGTATTATTAATATAGTGCATAAGTATATGTATATATGCATTTATAAAAATATAGATACCTATGAACACACATTTTGTTAATTTTATAAATTTATTTTTACTTATATTTAATATTTTATTAATTATAATTAAGAAAATTACATTTACAAATTAAAAGAATTTAATTTTTAAATTTGTATGGATTAATGTAGTCCCTAACTATGTTACATATTTAGACAAATTTTTAATTAAGAGTATGAGTTTAGATATATTTTAAAATAAATTTTTAATAAGAAACCATTGTAGTAATTAACGCGTATAATTAAGCCAGTAATCACAATTCTATAAAATAAAAAAAAAATATGTCTACATAAATGGATAAAAAGAGAAATTGATAATTTTTTTAATTATATAGATATTCATAAATATTATATAATTTCTTTTTCCTTGCATGAAAAAGCATTCTTATTTTAAAATTTTGCATTGATATCTGAGTTTTGTTTTAGAATATACTTTGGTGATATTTTAAACTTTGATTAACACTTGTGTGAAACCTTCTCACGGGTCTCAATTCGTAAGATAGGTCGGATCTTTGATTAATGGATCAAATATTTGATTAATGAGTCGGATCGTTGAACTCGTTAATAAAGATCTGGCACGTCTCACAGCCTCACACAAGTTTTTGCCTTAAACTTTTGTTTGTGATCATAAATAATAAATAGATGTCTGGAAACCAATTAGTTTTGTTTCTAAAAATTTTCCAACCCATAAATGTAGCACAATCAATACCTCTCTAAATCATCATTTAAATAATAGGTCCATAATAAATTTTGTGGTTCAATATTTGTATATCTATGATATGTTTTTAACTAATTTATTGAAAGTTTATTTTTTTTAGTTCTATTATCTCTTATTCTTTTCATTTTAAATTGATAGATCTTGTGATGATGCATCATTCTTAAATATGTGAATTTCAATTAATATAATAACATTATATTTAAATATGAGACATTTACTCAATAACATTATATTTTTTTCAAACTACACAAATGTAAGTTAGTTCAATTAGTTCATTTTTATGTTCGTTTTTCGTCAGTTATGTTATTAACGTAAATTAATTTGTTTTAGACTCATAATATTTAAATAATAACTATTATTTTAGATTTGTAAATTTTTATAATTTATAAAATTTGTTTACAGCATTTGTACTACAAAAAATTTAAATTAATGCAATAATACTTATATTTGTCATTAGTAGAATGCTAAAATCATAATAACGATATATTTTACCTTTCACATTTTTAAACTTTGAAAACTAACATCATTTATGTAGGGAGAAATTTATATATAGTAGTAATAATATCACAGCTGTTTTTAAAAATTAGATGAAATAAACAAATTGGCATGCAACAAAATTTTTTGGCGAACTTTTGACATGCAACAATGATTCAATATGTATATATGCATTATAGTTATTATTTTCTCTTTTTAAGCAATATATATATATATATATATATATATATATATATATATATTCAAATCAAATTAAATTATTTTAATTTTAACAATTTTAAATTAAAATTCAAAAAATAAAACAAATGAAATTAAAAATATCTATAATACAAAAATACTAAATTGTATATAAGATTTCAATTTTATCTTATTAAAATAAATTAAATTTGACATATTTATTTTGATTTATAATTTTTTTTATTTTAATAGAATATATATTTTTCCTTTTTTTTTATAAATTCTATTACCGTTAAATTATCATGTTATTATTTAATGACTTTAAAAAGAATACACACACACAACAATATAATAATGGAAAATAGAATTAAAAATAACAATGACATTGCATTTGATTTGTAACCCCTCGGTTTTTCCGACAAAGTTAGGGTTCGAAAAATATTTTTTTAGGCTATAATATTTATGAGATGATCTCTCGGTACTTCAGAAGGATTTTTATAAGTGAGACTAATTATTAAAAAGCTGCGATCTACGTACCGGTCACGAACCGTAAAATTTTTAAGGACGTATATACAGTTCGAATTTTCCTAGAAAATGGATTATTAAGTATGATACGATTAAGCCTGAACTTTCTATTCAGTTCAAGTGGAAATTTAAACGGACTGTAAGGGGTAAAATTGTTACGGACCTTGTACCTATATTTCGCGAGATACCGAAAAATTCTCAATTTTAGTGATTATCGACGGGATTATTTTTAGAATAATTTTGGTATTGGAATTTTCCCGAATTAAGTTATATTCCTCCGAACTTTTATCTGATTTAACCCCCAAACTGGCAAAGTGAATTTTATTCTTCAAGAGCCACCATAGGGAGTTGACATGTGGCATTCCTAATTACCACATGGTGAAGGTAATTAATGATGTGTCATAAGAAGTATGGGAATGTTGCACTTGTTTCTTAAACATCAAGCAAAGCTCATCATCATCCTCATCATCATCTCTCTCATCTCCCACACACACACATTTTCGAAATATCATAATTAAGGAAAAAGAAGAGAAAGGAAAACTTAGTCTTCTTCATAGTGATCAAGAACTCCTAAGCATCTCTTCAACTCAAGTGCTCTAGTATAGGTAAGACTTTGATTTTGTTCGGTTAAATCTTTCCTAAAACTTAAGTTTAAACTAAAGGTGCATGAAAATGTTGTTATTATGGTGATTTTTGTTTAGGATCTTTGGTGAAAGGCTCGAAGGAGGAAATCATCAACTTTTACGGTTTTAAAATCTCCTAAAGAGGTAAGGAATCCCTTAAGTTGGCTCAATCACTTGAAGGTGAACAAATGCTAGTAAATTACGTGACTAGGAAATTTTACGTGAAAAATATGTGTTAAGTTGTGGATCTACAAGTTGGCTCAAAGAAACTACACTTTAATGTTTAGTAATTTTTGTATGCATGTTTATAGCTAGTTTATGCATGTATAGGTTGTATTTATGTCCATATAGGCTTATACTTGTGAAAATATTGAAAAAAAATCAAGATAGTCTCTGGCAGTAACTTCCGAGATTTATTGAGAAATATTGGTAAGGTATTTTGATTCCATTTTTTTCAGATATGTAGTTATATAAGTGCAGAACCTTCATATAAAATTTTGTAATGATCGGAGTAGTATAAGTATGGTTTTCGAATTTTTTCCAAAACTGGTCCAGAGAGAAAAATATTCTGGACAGCACACTGCCAAGGGAAAAAATGGAATTTTCTGTGTTTATTCGTGGATCAAAATGACCAAAACTTTTTATGGACATCAAGTACTATAAGTTGGGGTTCTACCATAAAAATTTCAAGTGAAAAAGAGTTCGGGAACTATTTTTACCGGCTCAATCTTTCAGACTGCGCCAACTGAAATTTTCTTGCAGCTATTGGGTGGGCGCGGGCACGGACGCGCGTCCGTGGGCGTCCAGTTTCAGCGAGAAACGCCGAACCAGCGGACGCGGCTCGGACGCCTGCGTCCGCTGGTGCGGCCAGCCGCGAGTCCGTGCGACGCGGACTCGTTTTCGACTCGTTTTTTACCAAAATTTTCCCCGGTGTTTTTAATTCCGAGTGTTATGATGTTTTGAAGGCCTACGGGCAACCGGGTGAATTTTTGAAGCCTCAAATATTATTTTTGTACATTATATTTATTAAATTGGAGAAAAATTGTGTTTTAAGAAATAATGTGGCTCTCGTTACTTGGATTTTCATAATGGAAAAATCATTAACCAATATGTGTATTTTGGAAATACATTTGGGCAAGTATGATAATTTTTGAGTCGTCATGTGAATATAATGAATGGTGAGGTGTCTTGTATGATTTATTCATACTGCAGAGCGAAGTCTATTCGCTGAGTGAATTGTGAGGTGTCTTGTATGATTTATTCATACTGCAAAGCGAAGTCTATTCGCTGAGTGAATGGTGAGATGTCTTGTATGATTAATTCATACTGCAGAGCGAAGTCTATTCGCTGAGTGAATGGTGAGATGTTTTGTATGATTTATTCATACTGCAGAGCGAAGTCTATTCGCTGAGTGAATGGTGAGGGGTCTTGTATGATTTATTCATACTGCAGAGCGAAGTCTATTCGTTGAGTGATTTGGTGAGAATTATGTGTCGTGTGTCCCGGACAATAATGCAAACGTTGTGTTTCTCACTTTTGAATTAAATGAAAATTCTCGGAAATGGAAGTGTTATGTGCTGAAGTTACTTATATACTGTATTGTACTGTTTTGTTGTTAATATGATTGCAGGAAGAATGCAACCGTTGGGTAAAGTTACATTTTCTGAAAATTATGTTTTACGAAACCTTTGTTTACTTTTGAGTGACAATGGATTTCCTTACTTAGCCGTCGCGCTAACTACACTTCATTGTGTCCTTTATTAGATGCAGTCTAGCGTGGGCCCCTGTGGCCGATGAGCTCTGAATAGGATGGGAGTCGAGGTTGAAGACTACTCTATCCTAGAATAGACACCCTAGGAGGATTAGTTCCATATGTACACTCTTGAATGTTGATGTTGAAAGTTTAGCCTTAACGTTTGGGTATAGGAGAGAATACCTAAGCGTGGCGGTAACACCCAATTTTCTGCTGATAAGATGTAAGCTTCCGCAATGTATTATTAGGGATTTTGTAATAAATCCAAGATGTGAAAATTGGGGTGTTACATGATTTATTTTTGTTTCATTTTGCACCAAAGTTTACTTTTATGTGCATGAAAAGTTTGAAAAAGAATTATTTCAATTGACGTACGTAATTTAACTATAGAATTTAAAAAGATACGGAGTGTATAATTAAACTTGGATCAAATATAATTATTTTAATATTATTATTTTTGAATTGAAATTCAAAAACAAATAAAAAAAATTTAGAAATATCTATAATATTATAATTAGGGCTGTCAAAATGGGCCGAAACCCGCGGTGGGGTAGGTTAGGGTCATGAAAAAATAGGCCTGCAAAAATGCGGTCCTAATGGTACGGGCCAAGTAAAATAAATTTGTATATATATATATATATATATGTGTGTGTGTGTGTGTGTGTGTGTGTGTGTGTGTTAAATACTCCTAAGTCTTGGAAGATGGCATTTTTATAAATGGGAAGGAGGGAATTTAATGGAGACTTTTCTCTGGTTTTGCAGGTTTAGTGGACCCCATTTTGGGGAATGTCACTGTGCGACCGCGCCCAGTCGGGCGCGTGAATATATATATTTTTTGAAATTTTTTTTGCTTTTTTTTTTCTTTTTTTTTTTTCCTTTTCTTTTTTCCTCCACTCTCATTTTCTCTCTCCTACAAAATCTCCTTAAAATCCCATTACTATTGAGGAGGGCCTAATCCTAAGCTTAATCCACCCAACCTATTTAATATTTTCAAATGCAACTGTTTAGTTTGTGATTTGCACCAAATTTAAAAAATATATATATACTATAGCATTACAATTTATCTATTAATTGAAATGGTTTAATTAGAAAATAATATCAAATGAAATCATAGATATTAATTTGCTTTGTGGCTATAGCTAAAAGAAAAACATTATGTTAGTACAGTGTATTTAACTATGTTATGCATCGTAAATTTGTAATACACCCATTGTAGACCACTATACTTCATTTTTAAAATTTTGAAGGAAAAAAAAAACTGCACGCCGACTCGCCAGAAATCTGGCCAGCGTTGGGGCAGGCCAATCATTATTGCATGGACCATGGTCCACACAGCTGTGTGGACCATAGTCCATGCAATAATTTGCCGGGGCAGGCCGGCCCGTTTTGACAGTACTAATTATAATATTAAATTAAATAAAAGATTTCAGTTCTATATGAAAGAGTTTAATTTTAATTAATTTAATAGACTTAAAATAATAACATGTTAATTTCAATTCTATATAAAATATTAAATTAAAATGGAAATTTTCAATTCTAATAGAATTTAATTATGTAAGTCCATGTTAGTTTTAATTATATATTGCAATAGTATTGTAAAAAATCAATCTACAACTTTTAAAAATGAACCAATATTATATTGAAAATGAATATTATATAGTGATTTAATATAATTGTATGTTAATTTAATACATTAAAATAAAAATATCAATATAGGTGTTATTTAAAAGTTTTTAATTAGAAATTTTTAATGATATATTTTTTATATTTTATTTTATTTGTATATAAAAAAACTGGACTTAAGTTGAAAAAGAATATACTAGTATTAGTTTAGTTTATCTTAAAAGTATAATTCATGGTATAATAAATATTTTAGGTAATCATTACTATAAATTAAATTAACATATATAGCATTTTTTTAATTATTTAATTAGGTAAAAAAATTATTGTAATTTCAAATTTCAAAACAGAAGTATTTTCTTAGGATGAGCGGGAAAACAACAATTCTATTGGCAATACCAAAGTATCATTTTAATTCTACTACAGTTTCATTTAATATACATTTTTATATTAGCTCTATTTTGTAGTTTTATTTTCCACACACTAGTTTAATTATAATAATATTAAAGTGTTATTTTAATTATACTCTAGATTCATTTGACAATATATGTTATTGTATGGCTCTGGATTTTAGTTTCTTTTTCTAAACGCACTAGTTTCGTTATAACAACGCTAAAGTATCATTTTAATTATATATATACTACAGTTTCATTTGACAATATACATTTTTTTATTAGCTCTGTTTTTTAAGTTCAATTTCCACACATACAAGTTTCATTATAGCAACACTAAAGTATCATTTTAAATCTACTACAATTTCATTTGATGATGATGGTCCACTGTATAACAACTAATACATGATATAACTTTTTTAAGAGAGTGAACCATGTGGGATAGTTCCGGTAGAACATGATTACAATTAAAAACTAAGGACTTATATGATCATTCATTTAGATAGATCAACAGTTAAGAGTGGTTAATAATAATAAAAAAAAAATGGAGTTTGTTTTATAAATATTATATTGCAAAGAGTTAATTCCAGTAGAAGTTTGTCTTTGGTGGTAATTCTAAATTTAGTCTCAAACTATCATTTTTATTGTTTAACAAGGTAGAGTATCATATTTTGAACACTTTTGGTACAGTTCTTCCGATGACTTTTTCAGTGAAACCGTATTTTAGGCAATGGTATTTTCGTCTCTTTTTTTCTTTTTTTTTTCAAATGAGTTAATTCCAACGGAGGTCCTTTTTCTTTAGTGGAAATTCCAAATTGTCCCAGACAATCATTTTTGCCATTTAAGAATTCAGACTATAATATTTTGGACACTTTTAGTCCTTCCGATCCAATGACTTTTTACTGTGAAGCTTTATTTTAGGCAATGATATTTTCATCTTTTCAACTTTTTTTTTTAAATTTTCGGTTTTCTGCAATGGAGTTTTCTTTTTTTCTTTTTCTCTTTCTTTTCTGCTATTAGTCTAACGCAAAGAGAGACGATTTAAAAAAAAAAAAAAAANAATAAATCATATATACAGGGGCGGAGCCACATGCTAATCACAGGGGCCCTGGCCCCCCCCCAAATTTTTTTTTTTTTTTGTAAAGAGTAGGTGGCTGCTCCCCTTCCCAAAAAAAAAAATTAGTATTTTATTAAGAGTAATAGTTAGTTGTGGCCCCCCTCACTAAAATATTTTCCCCCCTCAGCTCCAAGAAAGCTTCTGCCTTCTGCTATACTCAAACAATCCAAACCAGACAACCAATAACTAGAGACGGCAGCAGAGGAAGACAATATATACACCATAATTTCTCTTTTCAAGTTTGTAGATAATCTTTAATTTCTTTTTTATTCTTTAAATCTTTGAATTTTTTTTATGATTTATTCTTTATTAGGATAGATTCATCAGTCCTCACCACAATAAAAACTCTAAATGATAGCTAAATCCTCTTTTTTGTTTCGTCCGTTGTCCCAGTTGACAACGGCAACCGCGGTGAACTCGGGCTACGAGTAGTGGCGGCTGGATCCTGTTGGGAGTGTCGGCGACTCAACATTCTCCTTTAGTAGATTTGTAATATAATGATTTATTTTGGAATATGTTCAGTGAATGTTAATGTATTTTATTATTCTGTCAAATTATAATTGGCCCCCCGCAGCAACGACTCCTGGCTCCGCCCCTGCATATATATGTCATCCGGAAAATATATATGCATGTTTGAATATATAAAAAAAATTCAAATTTTTAAAAAGAATATTGTATGCAAAATTTTCAGCTTATGTTCTCAAAAATATGTATAGAATAATATTTTAGCTTTCGAACATCTATAAACTAGGAATATTTATCCGGCAGAAAAAGATGTATGCATATAATTCAATCACACAGAGTATATGTTGAATAAACAATGAATATGCACAAATTAATGATTTGTAAGAAAATCAAGAGCATACTGTTCACTGAAAGAGCGTGCTCATAACATGTTGTAATTGTATGCCCGTTGGCCGTTAGCTCTTAACTAGTGAAGTTAAGATAGTTGCAAAGCTAAAACAAGAAATAGCAACATAGAACAAATTGACAGGGAGAAGAGTCAGTCGTTATACTATGGACCATGGTCCACAATACATTGTAAACCATGGATCATGGTTGATACTGCATTTGTGTTGAATTGATACTACAGTTGTGTTGAACGAATACTGCAGTTGTGTTGAAAGGGTACCGTAGTTGCGCTGAACAGAGACCGCGTGTCATTCGTTTGGAACTGTAGTTATGTTGAACTGATACTACAATTGTGTAAAACGGATATTGCAGTTGTGTTGAAATGATACTGCAGTTGTGTTGAACGGATGAACGACCTCTGTTCCGCGCAACTATAGTTTCCTTTCAACACAACTGCAGTATCTTTTCGACACAACTGCAGTATCCGTTTAACACAACTGCAGTATCAGTCATGATCATGGTCCACAATATAATTTGCGGAGAAGAGTTCAAGCTTTCATTCCACTAACATCATTTGTACATTTAACAAGAGGTTATATATAACGGAAAACATAAATGACGATGTCCGTTACATAATAATGTCCACTAATGATGTTGTTTATAACAAAATTGGAAATTTTAATGCAAAAATTAAAGAAAAATTAAAGGGCATCAATACGTCAAAATAAGGCAATTACCATTTATCAGCAATAAACCAAATGCATTTACCATTCACCAAAAATAATATGCAATATTAAATAAGGAAATATTAAGATGACAGCATTAAACCAAATGCAACTAACATTTACCAAAAATAATATGCAATATTATAAGGTAATATTAAGATCGTAAAATAAATATAAATTGAACTTTATAGTAGTTCTCCATAGTAAGAGTCGAAGTAATGGCCCGAGTATATTGGATGCTAAATGTATTAAAAGAAAAAAAAAACGAAAAAAACTCATGGGTAAACCCTAATCTCTCTCTGAAACGCTCCACCTTCTCTCTAAACATCC
>NXFB01000701.1:0-13116 GCA_002525835.2 Ipomoea batatas
ATTATCCATAACAATATTTTGAAATATATAAAGGTGAAACTAATTTAGGTTTGGGAAAATGGCACTTTCCCCCGGCCCCTAAGTTATGTGCATATAGCAGTTTTTTTCCTGAGTTATTAAAGTGGCGATTTTCCCCTTAGTTATTTTAAAAGTGGCGGTTCTCCATTAATGTTAAATTGACATTTTTGCGCTTAAAAATAACTATTTTATTTATTTTTCTTTTCCAACTAATTATTACTAATATGTAGGGATGATCACAGTTGGATTCGAACCTAATCGAACATTGTAGCAATTGGACCTAATAAATAGTATGGACGATTACGGTTACGATTCAGAACCGGAAAAATAAAATAAAATAAAATAATTGTTGAATTTAGACTATTTTAAAAATAAGAAATAAAATTATAAAATAAATAAATAACTATGTTTTGATTGGCGGTTCAAAATCGAAATTGGAATCGAATCGAACCGATTTATCAAAATAAGTGTTTGATCATTTTCACTATATATGACTGCGGTTCAGTTTCGGTTCACGGTTCAACAATTATTTTATTTTTTCGGTTCTGAATCGTAACAAGAACCATCCATACTATTTCGGTATGATTGCTACAGTGTCTGGTTAGGTTCAAACCAAATCGTGGTCATCCATACATATAAGCAATAATTTTTTGAAGAAGACAAATAAATAAATAAATAAATATATATATATATATGTGTGTGTGTGTGTGTGTGTGTGTGTGTGTGTATGTATATATGTATGTATGTATGTATATATGTACATACGTACGTATGTATGTATATATTAAAAAAATTAAATTAAACATCTCAAGAAACAAGCTTGAGTATTTGTTTGATCTAAACAAAACTTTTTTAATTATTTTTTTTTTCATTTAAAAAGAAAGATGTTCCTCTAATTTTCATAATTTAAGTTCTACTTTTATTGGGCGTGTAACCAACTAGGCAAGGAGGAATAAGTTACATAAAGAATTGCGGAGTATTAAATTAATTGTTGAGAGTACATTGGAATTGGTTTACTTTTTAAAGATATACGTTTGTGTTATTTTTTAATCTCCACTTTGAATTGGTTTGTGTGTGTCTATGTTTTAATAAATAAATAAATCTTTTATAGATGTTAGTTATTGGTTCGTACGTAAGCTTTATGGGTGAATCAGACATGAATTCGACTACATTTAGGTTTTGATTGGAAAATAGATATTGTAATTTTTAAAGTTACTTTTAATTTTAAAAAATGTTATAGTTATTTAATTTGTTTAAACAGTTAACATTTTTTTTGAGTACTATTGACTCTGTTTGGAAAATAGATATTTATGATCAATTTTTTGAATTTAAAAAATCAACTTTAAAAATCTATTTTGAATAATAACGTTCCATTTTGACCTTTGAAAAAAAACTATTAAATTCCTCTTATTTTTTATTTTCTAATTAAGTATTAAATTCCTTTAATACACCGAACTCTCTTCTTAAAAGTATCTATTTTAAACTACATATTTCTAGTTTTATTTTTTAATTTTTAATTTTTTATTTGTTAAAAACTAGTGATAAAACAGATCTTTTATTAAATGTTTTTTATTATTAAATAAAGTTTAATTATTATTTTTAATATTATAAAGAATATTTTTCATTTACTATTTATTAAATATAATTTTTATATAATTAATAAATTATTATTATGAAATATATCTATATCTTTAAGAGTCACTTTATATGTTATTAGCTAACAACTAATAATAATAATAATAATAATAATAATAATAATAATAATAATAATAATAATATGTGATGATGGTAGTGGTAGTGGTTGTGGTGGTGTTGGTAGTGGCGGTGGTGATGGTGGTGTTGGTGGCAATGGTGGTGGTGGTGTGATAGTAGTGGTGGTGGTGGTATTGTAGTGGTGTTGGTGGTGGTGACGGTGTGGTTGTGTTGTGGGTGGTGGTATTGGTCATAGTGGTGGTGACGGTGTGGTGATGGTAATAATAATAATCTAGAAACTAACTTAAAAAAGAAGAGTTTCCAAAAAAAAAAATCTTAAAAAAGAAGAGAGGGAAGAGAGATGGAAAATAAAGAATCCGAAAAATGTCTATCCACTCAAAAATTAGAAAGACATTTTCCGCCAAATTGGACCTTTTTTTTTTTCTTCAGTTGACCAGAATATTCTCATTTAACTTCATTTTTCTTGAGCACCCAAACATTGGAAAATCACTTCCAGAAGTCATTTTTCGAGTTTCCAAACAGACCCTCAAGTGAAAATGTAATACTTGTTGATTTATATATATATNATGGCAGCATATTTTTGAAAAAAAAAATCCATGAACTTTGTTCAATTTAATTACCTTGTGCAGATCAACTACTCCATTTCTTCATATTCTCGTCACTGTTCAATTTAATTACACTGTCCATACGGTAGCAATTTTTCAGTGTTTTTGATAAAAAGAAAAAACGCATGTGCTAAATGCATTTATATGGACTAGAAAAATGCAGTTGCTAGTTGCGTTTTACTGATAAAGTGGCGCAACCCCCAAGACTCACTCACCATCACAGTAGAACACATTTACTACTTGCGTTCATATGTTCACCTGCCCAATTGTACTGCTGACAACATGATCCCACTATTTAAATAATAAAAAAAAGCGAAAATAAAAAATTAAATATGACGTGACCGCGCAACAGTGCGCGGTCACGTCACATTGAAGGGGAGTGACCAATGTCAGTCCCCTTAAAATTAATGGGACAATGTCAGTCCCCTTAAATTAATGGGACTGACCAACTAGTCCCTTGTAAAATTATGGGGACTGACTTTGGTAAATGTCAGTCCCCATCCATCAGTCAACTGTTACGGACTGATCCAAATACTGCTTTAAACAAGCATTTCAACAGTATGATGATACATATACACACTTCGTTCATCATCTGGGTATAAATATGTTATGTTCTATTCAAATTAGAAGCATGTCATATTTTGATTTTTGAAGGACCACCAAAAGTTGTCTAGTGTATTGTTAACTTTTATATTTTCTATTTTGACAAATTATGAGTCGAAGTTATTTACATACGGGGCCTATCGATTCGAGTTTACTAACTTATCAAGTGCATCATCGATCAGAATCGGTTTGGGCTAACGCAGGGTTCAATAGTCTTTTGAATTGTGCATATTATACCAGTGTTGCTTATAGAGTCGTTACTGATGACCGTATTGAACGTTTGTTACGTCAATCAGGATTTTATGGTGTAACACGATTGGGTTACATGAAACTCGACCATCACCTAATAACCGCCATCGTTGAGCGTTGGAGATCGGAGGTACATGCTTTTCATTTACCGTTCGGTGAGGTTACAATTACATTACAAGATGTAGAAGTCTTGTTGGGTTTAAAAGTTGATGGTCGGCCAGTAATTGGTAAAATGGACCAAAGTATCGTAACTCGGTTTGCACAAATAGAAACTCTTTTAGGATTTACTCCTACTGCAAATGATTTCAATAGTACTACTATCAAAATTTCTTCGTTAGACAGACACGTTGCTACATTCCAAGTTGAAACGGCAACTTACGAACAATGTGAACAGTACGTGTCGGGGTTTGTTTGCTGTAAATCTAGTAACATCTGCGGAAGAATGTTGTAGGACTCCTCCCAAGTGCCATACAATGTTTCCAAAGCACGCACTCTGCCATACAAAACCTTTTTGTAACCAACATCAACACCCCATTTGGCCTTTACATCTTGTTGGACATACTTGATTTTGTACTTTGGATCCTCTACAATTTTTGGCAAAATTAAATCCGCAATGAGCTGACTAGTAAGGATGTAGTATTCCCCGCCTTCACTGTAATCCACACGACAGCTGTGCTTATCATTAAACTTGACTCGCTGCAATCATCCACGCACACTGATCAGGATACAAACATGTAGCCTTCCAATATTTTCCTTGCTTAAAATCGGTCTTGAAATGTCGGTGCTGAGCAAGGTTATGATGTGCTACCAATTTCTTTAAAGCTAGGTAACTTTCAAAAACCATTCCAACTTGAATGGACGAACTATGTGAATGTATAGTTTGTCCGAACTCATCAACATCATCATACCATTCCGACGTATCTGAGCGATGGCCATATGACGTAAACTGAGATGTTGTAGATGACGAAGCATGTGCAACCGGTGGGACATATTCTTCGGAATCATCTAAACCATTCCAGTAATCAGCCCCTTCACCGCTTCCGCTACTATCAGTACTTCCATCAGATTCAAAATCAGTGTCGCCCAATTGAAGAGCCTCCATTTCATGAACCGTGGAAGGGAAGTCTACATGTGCGTTGCGTCGAGAAGGACCACCAAACTGATTACCAAAATTAATAGGGGTGTGTTCCGCTCTCCTAATACTGTGAGCAAAGCTGACATTCGTAGTCGGATTGGCCGGTTGTCGTCTAACACAAATTAATAACGGACCGTACAATACCATGGCACTTACAAAAAATGACCAACTTTGATTGTTGGTGATAGGAATTGGGAAAATAGCACCACCCTATTCGAATTGATTTTGGTGATACTTTCCCCACAGCGAAATATCTTCTAAATGTCCGACTTGTAAACAATTTTTTATCTCCGTCAACAACTGTTCAAATGAACATTCTCTTGACAAAAATAAAACATTTTGCGGTGCTATATTGAAATCAACATTTGCACTTGAATCATTAAACGGCAAACAACATATGAGTGCCACAATTTGATCTCCTACAATTAAAAAAAAATTGTAATTCGGTATTCTTAAATAATAAAAATTTTCAATACAAAATTACAAAACTCATAATTAAATTCGTACGTGACATGTTGTTTGATCTAACTCTTGCTACGAAGTAAATTACAACAACATATTAGAAGCAATAAAATATATCAATATTTATAACAACAATAAATATAAAAAACAAAAAAAATCAAGCTTATTTGTTACCTTTTTTAAATCTCCAACACTTCAACGATTCGGAACACAATATTCTCACAAACAATGCAACAAGAACTCATTTAAATAATTTTTCAAACCAAAGTCTCGTAACTAGTTCGGTGGTTGAGAGCCAATAGTCAATGCTGGGGAAATGAAGCGTAATGTCGGTCTGGCTAGATATTTTTTAAATAGTAAACGCAACTCCCACGCGCATTCTACTGCGAAAAGCTAAATTTTACCGCCGAATTATTCTTTAGGAATCCTAGTTCACGGGTGAAAATTTTAAATAGTAGAGCGCAACTCCCACATGCGTTCTACTGACTGTGAATCCCGTGAATCCCGTGCTTAGTTCGTTTCTAGTCATTTCAAAAAATAGAAAGTATTTTGATACTGTACTGCCAATTTATCACTGGAATCATAACTTTTGTTGTTATTGTGTACTACAATTATAAATTTTGGACGATGACAGATTCACAGTAGAATGCAAGTCCCAATTGCGTTCTTCTGTGCAAACCTGCCATTTTATTGTGTCGTACTGTGTCGTACGCAAACCTGCCATTTTATATGCCATTGTGTAGTCAATTGAATCCTAAATTTTGTATGGCATTGGACTCACGACTTTTTTGAGAGGTGGAGTCATTTCAATAACTGTAATGCATTTTATAATTGCCTAACAGTACAAAGCTCTTACCACTTGCGTTCTACAATTTTTGTCCTTTTATATTTTTTTTTTACTATAAATATGACATTCATTACTTCTACAATATCTACTTTATTGGTTCCAAAACAAACAGTACTTACGTTTTTCGAGTCATTTCCATTTTTGTTCCTACTGTTATTGGGGCATTGCCAATTTTAGTCCACTTCATTAATTTTTGTCACAATGCGGCCAGTCTTATTTAGTCCTTGCCACTTTTAGTCCACCGTTAAAATTTTTGTCAAATGGCCATCCAAAACAGGGGTATTTTTGGTCTTTTCATGCTTTGGTTATCTCCTTGACCCTTTGCAGTGGTTTTCCTTACACATTTTCATCCAATGAAGAGGTCTGACGAAAGCCATGTGAGCCACATTACAAACGCATGGCTTTCATCAGACCTCTTCATTGGATGAAAATGTATAAGGAAAACCACTGCAAAGGGTAAAGGAGATGCCAAATCATGAAAAGACCAAAATACCCCTGTTTTGGACAGTTATTTGACAAAATATTTAACGGTGGACTAAAAGTGATAAGGACTAAATAAGACTGGCCGCAATGTGGCAAAAATTAATGAAGTGGACTAAAATTGACAATGCCCCAATAACAGTAGGACCAAAAATGTAAATGACTCTACGTTTTTCTATCAAATATTTCCTATTCTTATTCCAACCTCTACAATGTTTGAGTTGGGATGGTTGGTGACAGAAGAATGTAATGGATTTCAATTAAAACTCGCAAATGTATTCATTGGTAGAGATCGAGAGTCTGATCAATATACTTCGACAGTTTGATCAGAACATCCATCAAATGAATTTGAGTCAATGATTCATCTCCTCATTCTCTCTTCAAATGGATCTCTTATATACGTTGTTAAAAAAAATATCTTATGTACGTAGTTATGTTTTAAATCACCAAAGTGTTTTACTGTAGAAATTTGGTGTTTTGGTGTAAATGGGTTGGAGAGGAATCAAATTTGGTGTGAGAATAGGTTGAAAATATTCTCCTTTTGATTTGATATTTGGTGTAAAAATTAGGTGTTTTGGTGTTGGGATGGTTGGAGTTGCTCTAAGGTGTAAAATCTTTCCCATTCTTTGGTCTTGATAGGAGTCATCCATTTCGTATTTCAACAGATCTAATACACTGAACATAAGTTCGTCGAATTTCTTATTTTTCATCTTCTTTGCCATTCACGTATTCATAGGAACCCAAAACTGAACACCATGGGTCTGGATGCTTAATTTTAATTACTCATTTCTTGTTTTTGTTTGTCCCCTTCAATGTTTTGTATAACACAGGAAGCTTTGTGGAAGTTGCAATTACTGAAGGTTTTAATTTATGGTTGCTTTAAACAAAGTTTCTTTAAGTAAATACGTTTAATCCAAAATTAAAATACCAAAGAAAAGAAATTTAAAGAATAAATGATTTATTCATTTTCATATATACAGTTACATCAGTAGCTTGTATGATATAAAATACCTATTACATTGTTACCGTGCAGGCTTATTATGAGCAAACTATCATACAAACTAAGCCGCACGGTTAAACCTGTAATTGGACAAAATTATTATTTTTTTTCTTAAATTTCACAACATATATTTATTTAAACAATAAATATATGTTGCGAATTTTAATTGAAATTCGAAGACGATTTGCGAATTTTAATTGAAATTCAGGTTGTCGATATTCCCATCAATAATTTGTATCTGCGAGAAGAAAAGATATTCAGAATTCAAGACAATAAATAAACACTCCCCAAATATATAACAAAAACTTACATATTCATACACATTTATATATGCTTACCGTTTTTTTTTTCCATGGGAGGCCGAAATATATATAAAAACTTTTGAATAACGCTTGCTTCTTTGGGAAATGAAGCTACCATATGAGCAATGTATATATTTTGTTTGTGCAATAATGAGTTCGTCGAACTATTTATAGCCAAATGTTTACGCCCATGGTTCTAAAAAAGAAAAAAAAAAAACGCCCAGTAAAACGCAACAGGCAATGTAGTTCTTCGGCGCAGCTACCATCTGTTTACTACTTGTCAGCATGTCAGCATTGTTAGCATGTCAGCATTCACGTGAATAAAGATGACTATAAAACGCAACTAACATCTGTTTTCTTCTTGTCAGCAGTCATCTATCATATCACGTCTCGTCCTTGCAGCCACGAATACTCCATATGCTCTTGATCAGGTAAATAGTTAATTAATTGTAAATGGCATGACCATATTGATTTTGTGCTAACAGTTGTCTTCTACAGGCAATTAGGAGACGATTTGACAAGCAGATATACATCCCTCTACCAGATTTGAAGGCGCGGCAACACATGTTCAAAGTAAGTGCTGTTTGTTCCTTTTTTGTTGGAATATAGTTCAGTATTTGATGACTTTTGAACTGAATAAAGCTGCTTGGCCATAGTTACTCGTACTAAATTTATTAAATTGTATCGTAAATCTTATCAAGGATCAACAAAAGAAGGTATGAATTTAGCCATGTTACGAATACTACTGTATAAACATTTAGGAAACGCAACTAACATAGGAATTTGAATAGAACGCATGTTGCAATGGAGTTTTTCTGGTCAACAGAAGAACGCATGTGCCATCTGCTTTCTAACTGTTGATATTACAAGGGAGTCAGATGATAATGTTTGATATATTTCAAATTTATCATTTTTTTCCCGCTATGAAAATACTACTTGCGTTCTGAAATGATGTGACCGCGCGAGCATTGACGTGACCGAGTAGACTTCAATCAGTAGAACGCATGTACTACTTGCGTTCTACGTTTTGCGTCTCCACACCAAGCTCTATAAATAGACCACTTGAAAGACATCATAGTGTCTATATATTACTCTTTCTCAACCATTTCCTACTCAACACATCATAATTTCTCTACTTCAATATGCCCAAATGCCTCACGTTTTAGCAACCTCAACAACTATATATATATATATATATACTCCCGGAAAGTTTGCTTGTTATGCAACAAAACTCTACAGAATTTCAATTAAAATTCGCAAATGAAATTTTTTTCGATAGGAAATGATGGTGCGTTGCAACACATCATCTTGGTGGCAATTTTTCGTTTTATCGAGTAAATATCTCTCGAATAAAACAATGCCAAATGCTAGGTGGATTGCGCCCCTATCGCTATTATATATTTATTTTGTACTTTATTTATTTCCGGAAATATAAAATGTAATATATTTCTATATGTAATTTCCAGAAATGAAAATTTATTATGTATCATTTCATTGTTCAGTTTTGGACCGAAAGAAGTATTAGACAGTTATTTTATTTACATATTAACAAGTGTAATTGTTATTCGAACTATATATTTTTGTAAATTTCAAAAATTGAAATTAATATACACATTTATATTGCACATAATCGCAACTCCTTCCAATGAAATTTTATAATTTATTTCTTGTTGATGTTTGTATATATTTTTTTAGTCATATATTACAACTTTGGGAAGCTATACTCCGATGCTACATTAATAATTGAAGTGCCAATAAATACAAAATAGTTTTAAATGCGTTTACTGACATAAATTGTTCTTACAATGGGTCGTCGAACCTTATAAAACAATATTATCATCTCAATAAATCTCAAATAAAAACTTACGCCATTTATAATGTACAAATGCAAGAAATCAAAACTTTACAAACTGGGGGACTCCAACTGTGGGACTCCAACATTTGTATAAAAAATTTAGGACCATATTGTGTGAAGTTGGGGTACGAATAAAACGCAGTTGGGAACTGCGTTCAAGTGACGTTGGGTCCGGGGTTCCGATTGCCGGACGCGGGGAGGGGAGTTGTCGGCCGACGATTAAAACGCATCTCGTAGATGCGTTCCTCGTATAATACGTGGAACGCGTCTCCGAGGGGCTTATTACAGTATGACTAAAACGCAAATGCCTGATGCGTTTAATGTATGAGATACGCAAAACGCAATTGTCACATGCGTTCGGATACCGTATTTTGAATTAAAAAAGAAAAACAAAACGCAACTGAGAAATGCTTCTCTGCACTAAAACGCAACTCCCAAATTAGTTTTTCATATTCTTGTCAACAATTAATTTACTTCACATTTTTGTCAATACATTCCCATGCAGCGTCATTTCTGTCATTTCCCCTACCACTATCATCACTATATATTATATGTTACGTTACGTTACGTTACGTTACGTTGTTAATGCAATTTTTTTCTTATTTTCCATTGCTCCATAATAGATATGCATTATTATGTATTTCTTCTACTGTTCCAATGCTTCTCAAACGATCGATCGATCGCCTTGTATGTGTCTCAACTGTATTGGAACAAGGCATCCACATGCTTCTACACAGGTGTCTATAACAAACCCAAAATCATCTCATACCTCACTTTTGTTTTTCACCATACCATCCTTTCTTAGTTTTTGGTAATAACGACCCAAGCCTACACTCTACGGTAGCTAAAAAGGTACCATTTTTAAAAATCTTTTTATAAAATTCAAACTTTGCATCCTGTCATTGCGGTAAAGCAAAATTATCAACTTATTTTGAGCGGCTAGCAAAACAAAGTTCTAATGTTCTCAAAAACTAATGTGGGTTCTAAGCACATAATCCACGTAATCATTTTAATACGTCGTAAGAAATATTAAACCTACTAACCTCCAGCCATATGATGCTTGAGTCCTTAGTCCAGTGAGCAAGAGTTAGGGCCAGTCCAAACATTTTAGAGGCCCTGGCGAAATTATAAAAATGGGCCCCTATATGAAAAATTAAAATTAAAATTTAATAATACTAAAAAAATAATAATATCAAATAACATGAAAAACTATTAGAAAATTTTTAACATTTTTTAAATACAAAAGTAATCATGACAAAACATTCTACGTGCTATGCAAAATCATCGATAATTGCATCAAGATTAACATTCTCTAGCATATCCTTCTCAATACACAAAATCGCCAATAACATGGTCTTGGTCTTTTCTTTGTTTTCTTTTCAAAATCATCGATAATTGTTTTTTTTTCTTTTTTCACCATAAGATAAATGCTTTTTAAGTAACATTATATAAAACAATTTTCTTTTTGAGAATTATATAAAACAATTTTAAAAACTGTGTATAAAAAAAGAACAAAAGCACCTGAATATTAAAAAAGCTATACTCAGTCTGCAGTTGTATCAGTATCACAAATAGCTCCACAACTACGATTTTTTGTTACTTTCTTCTTTCACTTTCTATCCTGGTAAACAGAATTGATTAGACAGAACTCAGTAACTCAGGGTAATTATAAATTGTAGATTGGATTCAATTTTGGATTGGAGTGTACTAATATTTCATTCCTCATTTCAATTTCATGTTTTCCTTCAATTCAATTTGTGTCAAATTATCTATCATGAGTGGCTAGGCAATTTTAGGGATTGAATTGTGAATTCATTGCAATATGCTAGTGTGAATTGAATTGCTAATTAGGATTTGTGAATTGTGATTATTGTGTATCTTCTTGTTAAAAGTGGAAGCTTGGAGGAGATTCAAATCATTGAAAAGACAATGATCACTAGACCTACTCCATCCATGGGATGTGATAAGTTCTTTCTATGGAGGACTCACAGATGAGAGCAAGATGTTGTTGGATTCGTCCTCCCGTGGGGCCTTTGTGTCTTCATCACTGGCGGAAGCTGAAGAGTTAATTGAGAGGATTTCCTCTAATACATCATCTTGGTACAATAAGAGAGATTCCAAAGTCGGGATGCATGAGGTGAAGGAGCAATTAAGTTGCCAATGACGCGAAAGTGGAAGCCATGAGACATGAGATTAAAAGATTGCAAGCCATTGTGGGATTTGTGGAGAAGCTTTGTGATAGGTGCAAAGAATGAGGTGTTTAAGTGAAAAATCCATGAGCAATCCACGCTCGTGGACTCGCTCGTGGAAATGACTCTGGGCGCGAAATGATGTTAAGTGCATTGGAGGAAGCTATATTTAAAAGTTTAGATTAGATATTTTTAGGGGGATACTAGACACTTAGAGACTTTTAGTTTGAGATCATTCTTAGAACACATTTCTAGATTGTAGAGAGAAGACTTTTATAGAAGAACACTTTACTCTATTAATCTTGTAAGAAGAAGATCAACTTGGAAGACATTTGTTTTGGATTTCAATTGCAAGTTCTTAGGTAATTCCTAATTTTTACTTTGATTTGCTTTTCAATTTGATTTCAATATCTATCTTCAATTTGTGCATTTAGGTTAATTTTGATTTCAATTCCAAAGCATGAGTAGGTAACTTCTTTTATAGGAATTGAATTGTGAAGTGAGACATGATGCTAGTGTAGTTCTTCAATTCTAATTTGGAGATTGAATTGCATTGATTGGATGAATTATTCTTGTCAATTGTTGGTGAATTGTATGGTTTCTTTGAGGGTGGCCATCTCATTGAATGTTCTAAGGCATCAAGTCTAGGCAAGATATTGCTAGTATTGATGTAGCTCCAATCAACATTGATTTCCTATTTCTAGACCTAAAGTGTGAGTATGAGAGGTGGTGTAGGCTAGGTGTTTGTGAAAATGTCCATAAGCTCTTTGGTTGCCTAAAACGTATTCTAAATCTAGGGAGAGCCTAGTAGACCTATTGGTGAACAGTGTTGGCAAAACCACCCGAGATTAACCAATCTTGCAAGGCAATTCTCCTAGACCTTAGACACACTATGATGCATCATGTCCACTAGCAATTCATTTCCTAGCTTTCTTTAATTGATTTCAAACCTCATTCCTTACCTTCTTTGATACTACAACATTCATTCTTTTATTTTTTTATTCTTTCGTGACAATGGCGAATGAAGAACATGCTATATATTCCATTGACTAAAGACTTGCCAATACTTCCAATTTGTCCTCCCTAGAGACTGACACAACCCGGTGGTAACCCCAATCATCTTTGATTGTTAACCGCTCCACAAAAGCCGCATCAAATCACTTGGGGCTAAGATCCAACCTTGTATGGCACTTGCATTGTATTGCAATGTGTGTGGCGGACCACATGACACAATGGAATATACATCTTCTAGTGCCTTTGAACAAGTTGAGACTACTGGTATGAGCAAAGTGGAAACCAAGGTTGGAAGCAAGGTGGCGGACAGAATAATGGAGGTTACCAATTGACACAATCCACACAAATCTAATGAAAATGAGTACCTATGAGGGTGATCCGAATTGCAATAAATAGCCAAATAGGTCTAAGGTTTTGTAGAGAAAGAAAAAACCAACTCTAATAGGCCGGGTTAATTTCGAACTCTCTCAACTTGAAATGCTCAAATTGATGCACTATTATTATGTATCGGCCCATATAAGAGGTTTCGAAATTAGCTTAATACTAGAGGCATAACAAGCCTTAATTAAAAATGAGTGACCACATGATTGGGGAGAACCACATGAAAAGATTAATCTAGATGGGATAAATTAAGATATTTTTGA
>NXFB01000702.1:0-11361 GCA_002525835.2 Ipomoea batatas
AAATTGGGTTAAAAGGAGAATTAATTTCCGAGTATTGGAATTGACCCAAGTATGTCCAAAATATTTTCAATGCAAGAAAGGGAAAGAGTAGAAAAATGTTTTCAAACCTTAGTTCTAGTAAAAGTGGTGAAGGATCTTGTTAACCTACGGAATAAAGATGAGTTTAAAGTGCCTATTCCGCATGGTCGTTATGTGTATGATCATTCATACTGTGGGCGAAGTCTATTCGCCGAGTACTATATCACCCGGAAGGAAAAGGTACTCCTACGGGTTGTGCACACTTAAGTATAGTCACTCTATGTTCGGGTAGGTGTCGTTCTTATGAACCTAGTGAGGCTAGCTAGGAATCATTCCAACGCTCCTATAAGTCCAGGGGATCAGTATTAGACCGAGCGATGACCACTGAACCCGAGTTCAACGATCCAAGTGGTCAAAAGTGGAGAAAGACCTCCAAAGGCCTCACACTTTCTATCTAGGACTCAGTGGAATTTTGAAATGTGAATGTAGTTACGCTGTAGCTACGGGAAAGAAAGATGTGACAAGTATTCAAGTACCCAAAGGTTGTGGGTGATCTCTCTCTTTGAATTGTGAAAAGTGATGAGAATTTCATCATGAGGGAAAGGTTTTTCCACTAAGGCGATTACAAGCAAGATGGGTGATTTACGATTTCTACTACTTACTAGTATGCTTAATTGTTTAAAAATATATTATTGGGTATGAAAATGATTACCAAATGACCTTGTCAAGAGGGAAAATGATATGAGACATCATTGAATTTTGTTCATAATGTATGTAAGTTGCTATTTACAACTGTTGCAGGTAGAATCTTTGCCGATGAGTAAGGTATAGGGTTTTCTATGTAACAATTTTTATAAAACCTTTATTTAGTTTTGAATAACCCATGGATATCCTTACTTAGCCGTTGCGCTAACTACATTTCACTGTGTTTCTAACAGATGCAATCTAGTGTCAGTTCCTGTAGCCCGGTGAATTCCGAAATTTCACCGGAGTATCTGGGCTGACGGGAGCTACAGGAGCATAACCAGGAGCGTGTGCGTATGGGTTTTCACCTCCAGGCTACTTATGGCTTTTACCCCATAGAGCCTTTAGATGGTAGCGATCCCCTTGAATTCATAGTGCACTACCCCTACCCTTGGGACCCTAGCCCTCGGGACGTTTGGGAGGAATGGTCGATGGTCATAACTACTTCTCGGTTTTTGGACCATATCACCTGGTACGAGGGGGAGTGGCACCTGGCCTGGGGAGAGTTCACCGGCCCTGTGTACTCTATGATTGACTAGACGTCGAGTTCTTGGGAGTTCTTGTTTTTGTGTGCATACTTTTTGTAGCCTTAGTGATGGCTAGGCAGGACTAGTTGGGTCGTAGTTGAACCTTGATCAGTATTTTGGCCCGAGGGGCAATCTCATGTATATATAAGTGCAAGAATGTATATTTTGCTTAAGTATTTGTTGGGTGCCTGTTGTGGTTAGAAGTGTTCCCTTTAGCCTGTGCACCTAGAGTGAGGTTTATCGCGGAATGATAGAACTCTCTTTCTAGGTGTGGCAGTAATGCCTTGGATGTACGAGAAGAAGATATTTTCCCTTACCCACCACAAGAATGTGACAAGTGTCACTTTCTATGCCACATATCTTCATTCTTATCTTATAAGGGATAATATATAAGCTTTGTTTTCCCATTTTTCCCCTCCTTGGCCAAATCATTGGAGAGGAAGAGAGAGAGAAAATTTCATCTTCTTCCTTGAGTTCAAAGAGCTTCCATAGCTAAGTTTCTTCATCAAGTCTACCACTATTCGGTAAAATTCCATTTCTATTCGGTTAAAAGCTTTGTTTTCTTCCCTAGAACCTATCTATAACTTAAGATTTCCTAAATTATTGTTATGGTGGTATATTTTGTCTAGGGATTTTGGTGAAAGAATTAAGTGTTGATGAGAGTTTTGATCTTCAAGGGTAAGATTTCATGTTCACTAAAATTATTATTTACCCCATATATATGTATATTCATATATGGTATGCTATGATAACAAAACTACGTGTTTTACAAAATTATGTGTATAAGAATGTTCATGTGATCACAAGTTCATTGCATAATATGTGTGTGGATTCTCGAATTATCGAGAATGGGTTTTACGGGTCAAACCCGTGTGTTGAGTAAATGTTTGTCTTGGAATTTTAGTATATGTACATTCCTATGACTTTTACCCCATAGAGCCTTTAGGTGGTACCGATCCCCATGAATTCATAGTGCACTACCCCTACCCTTGGGACCCTAGCCCTCGGGACGTTTGGGAGGAATGGTCGATGGTCATAACTACTTCTCAGTTTTTGGACCATATCACCTGGTACGAGGGGGAGTGGCACCTGGTCTGGGGAGAGTTCACCAGCCCCGTGTACTCTATGATTGACTAGACGTCGAGTTCTTGGGAGTTCTTGTTTTTGTGTGCATACTTTTTGTAGCCTTAGTGATGGCTAGGCAGGACTAGTTGGGTCGTAGTTGAACCTTGATTAGTATTTTGGCCCGAGGGGCAATCTCATGTATATATAAGTGCAAGAATGTATATTTTGCTTCATTAAGTTTTTCAGCTGATATGTATAAAAGTGCTTAAGTATCTGTTGGGTGCATGTTGTGGTTAGAAGAGTTCCCTTTAGCCTGTGCACCTAGAGTGAGGTTTATCGCGGAATGATAGAACTCTCTCTCTAGGTGTGGCAGTAATGCCTTGGATGTACGGGAAGAAGATATTTTCCCTTACCCACCACAAGAATGTGACAAGTGTCACTTTCTATGCCACATATCTTCATTCTTATCTTATAAGGGATAATATATAAGCTTTGTTTTCCCATTTTTCCCCTCCATGGCCAAATCATTGGAGAGGAAGAGAGAGAGAGAGAAAATTTCATCTTCTTCCTTGAGTTCAAAGAGCTTCCATAGCTAAGTTTCTTCATCAAGTCTACCACTATTCGGTAAAATTCCATTTCTATTCGGTTAAAAGCTTTGTTTTCTTCCCTAGAACCTATCTATAGGTTAAGATTTCCTAAATTATTGTTATGGTGGTATATTTTGCCTAGGGATTTTGGTGAAAGAATTAAGTGTTGATGAGAGTTTTTGTAATACCCCGTATTTTTCATCAGAAGATCTTCCGATATATTAAGGAAATTTTTTTTTNGTTGGTTTGTTTTCATATGTGAGATGAACACTTTGTTTTGGTTGCTTGAGTTGATGTTGGAGTATGAGGTTGTGATGGTGGTTTGGTTGATGTTGTTGGTGGTTGTTGGCTACTATTGACTGTGCTACTATTGTGCTACTATTGACTGTGCTACTATTGACTTCTGACTTTGGACTTCGATCCCTGTGATTGGGTTGATTACCCCTGTGATTGGACTTCGGTCCCTGTGATTGGACTGTCGGTCCCTGTGATTGGACTTCGGTCCCTGTGATTGGGCTCATCACCCCTGTTTGACTCGTGACTCTTGACTTCTGACTATGTGGTTTGACTTGGTTTGGTGGTTGGCTTGGCTTTGGTTGGGAGGTTGGAGTTGGGGTTCTTTCTTGATGGGTTGTTGTGAGTCCTTTGCGTTATTCGGTTGATATCTTGTTATTCTTGTTGAGTTGAGAAATCTCTCCTATCTGTTCTAATCATTATTCTTATTTCTTCTTGGAAACTAAATCTTCCTTTGTTCTTGAAACTCTAGATGCCTTCTTGTTGAAACATCCCTTCTACCTGTCCTAAATCCCTATCTCATCTTGGCTTGGAACAGAATTTGCCTTTTCCTTTTTGGAAGTGCATACCCTATCGTTAAAGAATCCTTCCTATCGTCCTAGACCTCATTACTATCGCCCCTTGAAATCTAATTTCTCTCATTCCTTTGGAAATTGTATATCCTTTCGTTGAGACATCCCTTCAGTTTATTTTAAGTCTCATCTTGATCTACCTTCGAAATTGAACTCCTTTCTTCCCTTAAAAGAGTTGAATACCATACCATTGACGAATCATCTCTGTCTTTTAGAATATCGTTCTTAACTCCTCTTGGAACCTGATTTCCTTCTTTCCTTGAATGAGCTAAGTACCCTATCGTTGGAAAACTCCTCATGTGTTTTCAATCTCGTGCTTATCTGTTCTCGAAGCCAAATTCTTTTCGTTCCTTCTCTTTGGTTGAAAGAACTTGATATTTCCTTGAGTGAGGAATTCTTTGACCTCTACGAACCTCGTTTTCATTTTCTTTCGAAGCCGAGTTCTCCTCTTTCCTTTAAAGAACTTGACATCCCTTTTATTGCAAAAATCATTTCCAACCTCTCAAACGTTGTTATTATTCGCCTCTTGAAAATATCTTGTGGAAGGTGACAACCTTACTTTCTAAGTGTAACCTTGATAACTCTTGATTCAATTCTTAACCAATGTTGTTCTTGGACCTTACGCCTTAAACCTTTCAATTCCCTGTTTCAGTTGGGGCAAACCTTTCAAAACCGGGCGTATACTATATAAAATTTTCCCTATATGTACTATCTTACTACTTTCCAACTCTCGGTCCCCAAAACGTTTTTCTGAGCTTCGGGGACGAAGCTCCGTTTAAGGGGGGTAGAGTGTAACACCCCGAAAATTCCTACTACTCTTTTGAATATTATACGGGGCTAATTTCTTATTAAATAATTACTTAAATAATTACAAGCATTATTAATTCCTATGGGCCTGGAACTATATATATATATATATATATATATATATATATAAATTATTGTTATAAAGGTCCATAGCCCATTATTCCTATTAATATATATATACATATATTACATACCATATGAATTATTATTGAGCCCACCTTGAATTTATATTTACTTAAGATACATACTAAGCCCAAAACTATAATTATATTATGATCATTCTTAACCCAAGTCCAATATAATTATAATGTAACAATGTTTGATCCAACCATCCCAATATAGCCATAGCCCATTTTAGAAACCTACCCTAAATGGAATGTGGTTTTGACCTTCTCCTTCCAAAAGCATAGCAGCCGAGAACGTTACTACGTTCCACGCTCTGCCTCTCATTTCTCTCTCATTTCTCTCTCGTTTCTTCTGTCTACTATAATGGAGAATGATCAACAGCCAAGCAATCCCTTTTCTCTCACACGAAGCAGCCAGTTACAACGACACAAGGGGGGGAATCACCGGCGTCGCCATCCTCCAACCGCTCGCTCCCTCTCTCTCTTTCGTTATGGGTATCGGGCTCCTCTTCCGGCAGTCCAGCGGTCAGCAGCAACGACGCACAACAACCGCCGGTGGCCGTCCAGCGAGTAACTCCAGCAGCAGCGACCAGCGTGACCGGCAATGCGACGTCGACAAGGAGCTCCATCGGCGGCAAACCCGGTTTCTCTCTCTCCCTCCCTTGTTCGACGTGAACCAGAGAAGATGAACGACGGCGAGCATCTTTCTCCGACGTGGGTAGCAGCAGCGGCATCTCACAGCTGCGACGACCTTCTCAGGCAGGCGACATGCAGCAGCGAAGGTGGTCTCGGGTTCGTCGGCGGCGACAACCCTCTCGTTGAAGCAGCATGCGACGGCAACGGCAGAGCAGGGCAATGGCCATCGTCGGTAGCGGAGCGTCGCAACGGAATGGACCTCCCCGTCACCCTCCTCCGTTCGGCGGCAGCGGCGAAGCTTGGCGGGCGCCTCTCCTCCGTGCAAAGAGCGAAGCGGGGTAGTGACGGAAGTGTGGCTGGTGCGAGGCGGCGGTGTGGATCGACGGAAGCTTCCTCTTCCGTTCACAGCAAGCGAAGCAGTGCGGAGCATGGTGGCGGCTTGATCTCGTCCGTGATGAAGGCCGGCAAGCATACAAAGGCCTTAGTCTTGTGGTTGCGGATCTAACCAAATGAACTGAAGCAGTGTAGTGGCTTGGTGCGCGTGTGTGAAGCGGGAGAGCTGGGATCGAATCCTGGCTTTAGGCATTCTGGACTAAGGTAATATTTTGGTTACTATAAGCTTATAGTCTTGGTGTAAATTAATAGTATAGCTTAAGTTAGATTAGTTATAATATTATAGTTTAAGTTAAGATTAGCATTATTGATCATGTCCTTCTTTTTAGTATTAGTTAGTGATTAGATTCATATGGTCATATTATATTAGTCTTGAACATGGATTGTAGGATTATTATAGGTTATAATGGCCCGATTAGGAATATTAGTATTGTTATTAATAGTTAGTGACGGTATTAGAATTATATTAATTCTTCAGGTTCACGATTATGAACCGAGCTTTGAGTTTGGTGTTGCTATGGATTAATGCGCTTTTTGGATTTAATTACGCTTCAAAGGTAACCACTATGTCCATCAAAACTATTTTTATTCACTTCTAATCTATATGATGTTCTTGGTGTTGGAAATCCTGAAAATTCCTTGTGTTAGCCTATTTTGTTGGATCTATTTGTTGGATTTCATCTTGATCTTTTGATTAGTGTTGTATGATCATTGATGGTTTGGATTTCCATGTTTTTGGCCTCTAAATTGGATGAAATGTTGGTGTATTTAATCTGATTTTTGCTCTCTGGAAACATTTCTTTCGTGTCTGCTGTTGAGTTCTGGAACTGGGAATTGAAGTTGACCTTGCAGAGGTCCTCGGCGGCACAATGTAACCCGCCGGGGAGTTCCGCAAGGCCAAGGCGGAGGGTATAGCCGGAGAGTGGTGTTCCGCTGGGGTGGTCCGCCTCCTTCCTGCGGAGGAGTGCGGCGGAGGACGGTGTTCCGTCAATGTGTTCCGCAAGTTCTCTGGGAATCTGCTCCCAGAGGCTTTTTGTGATGTTGTTGTCTGTTGTTTCTCCTTTGTTTATGATTATTGTTGGATTGTTTTGTTGGGTATTTTACCATGTCTTTGGAGTATTTATCCATGCCTTTTGTTGGGTATTTACTACCTTATCTTGGAGATCTATTCATGCCTTTAGTTTCCCTTTTTGTACTCTTGGTCTATTGTTTCTTGATATTCATTTACCTGGGAGTTTGTTTGTGTTCATAGATGAGATGAACACTTTGTTTGGTTGGTTTGGGTTGAAGTTGGAGTATGAGTATGTGATGTTGGTTGTTGGTATCATTAGAGTTTGTTGGGTGAACTATATGTGCTACTATTGTTTGTATTCGGGTTCATTACCCCTGTGATTGGGTTCATTACCCCCGTGATTGGGTTGATTACCCCTGTGATTGGGTTTATTACCCCTGTGATTGGGCTCATTACCCCGTGATTGGGTTCATTACCCCCGTGATTGGGTCGATTCACCCCTGTGATTGGACTTCGATCCCCGTGATTGGGTTTTTACCCCTGTGTACTTGGCTTCTGATTTGGGGTTGGGTTCGGTATGATGATTGGTGTGAGGTTTGGTGGCTGGTGTTGAGGTTTTCCTTTCGGTTCTTTGGTTGTGAGTCTTTGTTTATTCGGTTGATATCTAGTTATTCTCAGTTATGATTGATTGTTCCTTATACTTGTTGTTAATAAAATTACAATGGAATAAAAATTCTTTTCTCCTCTCTTATTTGTAACAAGTTTCTAGGTCAATTCTTTTAGATCAGCAGATAGTTCGGAATAACACTTGGTTGTCTTTGTACTTTATCTTTTGTAGTTCAGCAGAAGGTTCAGAAGTATTAGTAGACGACTGGCTTAGCAGAATATGGGAACAAGAAAAGAAGTGCAACAAATTGAGTTATGAAATGTAACTGTCTTCATCATCATATATAAGGATCAGAATTCTCAGAAGAGAGCGGCGACGATCTGGTTGAAGTATTCAAGAGTCATATGGAGACGAGCCTCTCTTAATCAAGTTAAATCGATATCTTGACAAAGCCTACCTTTGATTCAAGATAGGTTTCATTGTGATGAACCGGGCATGCAACCACTCTGAATGTTAGTTTGGCTAAGGTTGAGGGGGAGCCTCAGCTCAAGAAGATCGGGAGATCTAAGTGATACGCAACTCTTCAAGGCTAAACGCTAGATTGGTGATTGGTGGTTTCTAGTGTTGCCGTGTGATTCTTTACTGTAATCTGTTGACATTTCAGCTTGATCAATGAAGAGTTGGGCGTTCAGAGTGATGAATGGCGATTCCAAACTGGGTGACCAAGTCTAAGTGTCTTTACTGCATTATTATTTTTGTTGTTTCTAACTGCTCATACTTATCTTTCTGATCTTGCTTCGTTCACTAGTTCAGATATTTGTTCACATAGTCTTCTAATCTGGTCTAGTAATTAGATCAAACGGTTAGAAGTCTCTGTAAATCAATTGGTTGAGTATCTGAATACTCCAAGAAAATTTCATTTGGTATCAGAGCAAGTCTCAAGGTCTTTCCCTTGAAGAACGATCTTCTGGAACTTTGTTGATCTCCTCTTTTTCCCTTTTCCTGTATTTTCTGATCTTTCTGCTTTGAGTTTGTCATTGTCTGAGATAGTTAAGGAAGGACAGGCTACACCACCTCAATTGATTGGCACAAACTATGCCTATTGGAAGGCAAGGACTCGGATCTATCTTCAAGCCCAAGGAGTGAATGTATGGAAGGCAGTTACTCATGGCTGGACACATCCCAAAACCACTCATGAGGATAAATCTGAAACTCTCACTCCAGTTGATCAATGGACTCCCGAGGACATCAGCAGTAGCGAAAACAACAATACGGCATTAAACACGATTACCAGTTCGCTTGATGAGGGACAATTCGGATTAATCGCTGGATGTAGCTCAACCAAAGACGCCTGGGAAATTCTTGAAAAACTTTATGAAGGAGATGCCTCTGTAAAACAAACCAAGATGCAGCAGGTTCTTACTAGGTTTGAAGAATTACGGATGAAAGACGAAGAAACTATCGTCGAATTTAATGCTAGGGTTTAGGAATTGAAGAATGAAGCAGCTGTTCTGGGTGAACCGTTTTCCTCGGATAAACTCGTCAGAAAGATTCTCCGATCTCTTCCCGTGCGATTTAGAATGAAGGTAACTGCAATTCAAGAAAGCGTAGGCTGGGAAACAAAATCGGTAGCCGAACTCATGAGCAATCTAAGAACGTATGAGATGGATATTTTGTCACAAGACAACAGCTCAAAAAGGGGCAAAAATGTTGCGTTTATTGCAGAAGAATGTGAATCTGAAGAAGAATGTGATGATTTCGATGATGAATCAGTGGCAATGATCACAAGAAACTTTACCAAAATTCTCAAACAGATAAATCAAAGAAACAGAGGATGCAAGAATCAGCAAACCAGATTCAATAACGCTGCCTCAACCTCGTCAAATCCATCACGAACCACTGGAAGAACATCAAATCTGAATCAACAGAAAAACATCAGTCAAAACAATCAATACGGACAAAGTCAGAATTCATCTCAACAGAATCAATGGCAGCAAGGAGATGCTCGGAACAAAAAGGGAATTCAATGTCGTGAGTGTGAAGGATTCGGACACATCCAAGTAGAATGTGCCACATATCTCAAAAGAAAGAAGTCCATGAAGGCCACAACCTGGAGTGACGAGGAATGTACAGAGGAAATTCAAGATGAAGATGAGGAAATATCTGGAAATTTTGTAGCTTTTGCTGCGATAGTCACTGAACCAAATTTAAACTCAGGCAGTGATTCAGATCATGAAGATGTTGACAAAATACCTTATGAAGAACTTGAACAATCCTACATCAAACTTTACAAGAAGTGTGATATTCTACTGAAGACACACACAACCACAAATTCAAAGAATGAGTTTCTTGAAAAGAATGTCGAATCTCTTAAGAAACAAATTGCTGACAAAACTGCTGAACTATCCGAATCCAACTCAAAAGTGATGAAACTTTCAGCAGAATTGGAGGCCTTCAAGAAGCAGATTCAAATGATGAATACTACGTCAACCTTGAATCAAATCCTTGACTCTGGAAGATCACCAAATATACGAAACGGATTGGGGTATATTCATAACTCTCAAAACTTTCTCACTACTAAGTTTGTCCCTGCAGGTACTAGTACTTGGAATAATGGTGAAATTTCACAGAAGACACTGAGGAAATATAGTCCAATTTGCCACTACTGTTCCAAGAAAGGTCACACAAGACCTGAATGCTACAGGTTTTACAATGATCAGAGAACTGAAAAGTTTCAGAAAAAATGGATCACTCCTGTCAGTCGTCAAATCTGGGTAAGAAAGTCTGATTTGGTCTGTTATTCCATACTACATGGCAAAGAACAGGGAAAATGGTATTTTGACAACGGGTGCTCAAGGCATATGACTGGTAGTGAAGAATTTCTTAAAGATGTAAATCCATACACTGGACAAGTGACTTTTGGTGATGGGATTAAAGGTGACATCATGGGTATTGGGACTCTGAACGTAACCGGTCTACCTCCACTATCCAAAGTACTGCTTGTTCAAGCTCTAAAAGCTAATCTGATCAGTATCAGCCAACTGTGTGACCAAAAGCTGAATGTGAGCTTCACTAAAGATCGATGCATCGTCAAAGACAATCTAAACAAAGTCATTTTGGAAGGAATAAGATCTTCGGATAATTGCTATACCTTGTCTTCTAACCTTTTGTGTCTCAATACTTCAACAGACAAAACAGAACTCTGGCATCAAAGACTTGGGCACATGAATTTTGACACCCCAACCTCACCCACGCTGAGATAGATAAAAACTCAACACAACAGCTGCCTATCTCAACCAACAACAGAACATAGCGGAAGCGAATTTAAAACCTAAGGGCGTCATGCCACATCTAGGTATAACACAGCCTAGATGCACAGGCTAAACATAAGAACGAGCTAAGCTGTCATTCATAAAATAAGATAAATCCTCAATCCATAATCAACACTATTCGAATCACTGGTCAAGAGTATAATAAAGTCTCAAATGGTTCACAGGCCAAAGCATAAATCTAAAAACATAACCACTATCTAAGCCTCCTCATACGGGTGTATCTCTATCGCGCTCACGCAAGACTTTAAGGCAAACCTGGAAAAACACACAAAGAACCATTAGCAAAAGACTGCTAAGTAACCACCACTCACACCCGCAAGGAAGTATAGATATACATATAAGTTGTAAATAGATTTACACACCCATATAGAATATAAACACCAACAAACTGTTCAATAGTTCAAACCGGATACTCAACAATGATAAATTGAACGAATCAGCAACCAAGACTCTTCCAACGAAGCCAACAATCAACAAGGAATATATATATATATAACGAATCCATAAACGAGATACCAACTGAACACAATCATAAGGAACAATCAATCATAATTGAGAACAACGAGATATCAACAGAATAAACAAGGACTCATAACCAAAGAACCGAAAGGAAATCTCAACACCAACCACCAAATCCTCACA
>NXFB01000702.1:28695-39202 GCA_002525835.2 Ipomoea batatas
ATCGAGAAGTCTTCGAGAGGTTCGAGAGATCACAAGAGATGAAAACTCGATGCTACAGTGAAATCGCTACAGTGTTCTGCTACAATGACTTCGAGAGTTCGAGAAGTCAAGAAGTTCGAGAGATCACAAGAGATGAAAACTCGATGCTACATTGAAATCGCTACAGTATCTTGCTACAGTAACTTCGAGAGTTCGAGAAGTCAAGAGGTTCGAGAGATCACAAAAGATGAATTTTCGAGAGATGCTACAGTGTTCGAGAGGTGAATAGTACTATTGCTACAGTGACATGAATAGTACTATTGCTACAATAATAAAGAAAAATACTCATATGAAATTGGTTCAATGAGTATTATTCTAGCAAGAAGACTTTTGGAAGAAGAAGTTTCGAGAGGTATGAAGAAATCCTTCAAGCTAGTTCAAGATTCAACTAAGGAATTAATTATACACTTGGAAGATGTCACATGGGAAAAGGTAATATGGGTGACAATATTTTATTTGAAAGAGTCTAAATAAAATTCAAAGTGATCAGGAGAAAGCTAAAGATGGAGAATTGGCATGAATANAGCGGGTGCTCAAGGCATATGACTGGTAGTGAAGAATTTCTTAAAGATGTAAATCCATACACTGGACAAGTGACTTTTGGTGATGGGATTAAAGGTGACATCATGGGTATTGGGACTCTGAACGTAACCGGTCTACCTCCACTATCGAAAGTACTGCTTGTTCAAGGTCTAAAGGCTAATCTGATCAGTATCAGCCAATTGTGTGATCAAAAGCTGAATGTGAGCTTCACTAAAGATTGATGCATCGTCAAAGACAATCTAAACAAAGTCATTTTGGAAGGAATAAGATCTTCGGATAATTGCTATACCTTGTCTTCTAACCTTTTGTGTCTCAATACTTCAACAGACAGAACAGAACTCTGGCATCAAAGACTTGGGCACATGAATTATCAAGATATGAATCAACTCATAAGCCATGAATGTGTAAGAGGGGTACCCAAATTCAAGATAAAGGAAACTGGTGTTTGTGGCCCATGTCAGCTAGGAAAACAAACTCGATCTCCACACAAACACTTCAACTACATAGGAACCTCTTCATGCCTAGATCTTCTGCATATGGACCTAATAGGTCCAACACAGGTTGAAAGCTTGTGAGGTAAAAGATATATTCTTGTTTGTGTTGATGATTATTCACGGTACTACTGGGTTATGTTTCTCAGAAACAAGTCAGAAACTTTTGAAGCTTTTGAAAAATTGTGTTTAAGACTACAAACAGAAAAGAGTTTACATATTGGAAAAATCGTAAGGATCAGATCAGATCATGGCAGTGAGTTCGAAAATCAACACTTCGCAACCTTCTTCTCCAAAAATGGGATAAACCATGAGTTCTCAGCCCCAAAAACTCCCCAACAGAATGGAGTAGTTGAGCGAAAAAACAGAACCATCCAAGAAATGGCTCGAGTTATGATAAATAGCAAAATTCTTCCTCAATATTTCTAGGCAGAAGCAGTTCACACTGCTTGCCATATAATCAACAGAGTGTATCTCAGACCGGGAATGTCACAAACACCATACGAGCTCTGGAGAGGAAGGAAACCAAATCTTAAGTATTTTCGTACCTTCGGCAGCAAGTGTTACATCCTAAATGACAGAGAAAAGGTCGGAAAATTCGAACCAAAAAGTGATGAAGGCATATTCTTAGGATACTCACCAAACAGTCGAGCATACAGGGTCTATAACAAACATACTAAGACAGTTCAAGAGTCTGTCAGTGTAATTGTTGATGATCAACCATATTCAGTTGAAAACTATCTACCATTTACTGATCAAGAATCAAAGCAAGCTAGTTCAGCTAATAGAAAAGAAGCCAAGAAAACTGAGTCAGGATCTGAAGACTCTGAAGATGATAATACTGATCTGGATACTGAACAAAGTCAAAAGAAATCTGACAATACACAAGGAATCACCAAAACTGAAGCAAAATCAGAATCTGAGGACTCAAGATCATCCACTGAACATCAGTTGAATACGGATACCAGTCTTCACCCGTCAAAACATGTCCCCACACATATTCAAAAGAATCATCCTGCTGAAAACATACTGGGAACACCCACTGCCGGCATTCGAACCAGAGGCATGTTGAGGAGCAGTCTGGCTGAGTTATCAGGCTATGCATGTTATACATCAAAAATTGAACCCAAGAATTACAAAGAAGCACTCCAGGATGAAGATTGGATAAGGGCCATGCAGGATGAACTTGCACAATTTGAAAGAAATGAGGTATGGGATCTTGTACCTTGTCCTTCAAATGCAAATGTTGTAGGCACAAAATGGATTTTTCGAAACAAAACCGATGAACAGGGAAATGTGGCCAGAAACAAAGCCAGATTAGTGGCTCAAGGCTATTCTCAGGTAGAAGGGGTTGATTATGAAGAAACATTTGCACCTGTAGCCAGACTTGAATTAGTAAGACTACTCCTGGCTGTCTCCTGTATTTTGAACTTTCAGCTGAACCAGACGGATGTAAAGACCGCCTTCTTAAATGGACTGCTTCATGAGGAAATATTTGTGGCTCAACCAAAAGGATTTGAAAATCCTCAATATCCGGACTATGTCTATAAGCTGAAAAAAGCACTCTATGGTCTGAAGCAGGCGCCAAGAGCTTGGTACGAACGTCTCACACAATATCTCTTAAAAAAATGGTTATACTCGTGGTGGGGCTGACAAAACACTGTTCGTTAAAAAGACCACAAAACACATAACTGTAGCTCAAGTCTATGTAGATGATATTATCTTCGGATCTACATCTCCAGCAAATGTCAAGGACTTCATCCAAGTTATGGAAAAGGAATTTGAAATGAGCATGATAGGGGAACTAACATGCTTTTTGGGTCTACAAGTGAAACAAATGGAAACTGGTATATTTCTCTCTCAAACTAAATACGCACTCAACTTGATCAAAAGATTCGGCCTTGACACTGCCAAAGAAGCCAAAACTCCTCTTTCAACAACTCTGAAACTGACAAAAGACTCTGATTCAAAGCCAGTTGAAGGTAAACTTTATCGAAGTATGATTGGTAGCCTGCTTTATCTAACAGCAAGCAGACCAGATATCATGTTCAGTGTGGGTCTATGCGCTCGGTTCCAAGCAAATCCAAAAGAAGCTCACCTAAATGCTGTTAAAAGAATAATCAAATATGTCAAAGGAACTGTGAATCATGGTCTGTGGTACTCTCGTGACTCAGGAACTGAACTACTGGGCTTTAGTGATGCAGATTGGGCAGGAAACTTGGAAGATAGGAAAAGTACATCAGGAGGTTGCTTCTTCCTTGGTAAAAATCTTGTCTCTTGGTTCAGTAAAAAACAGAATTCAATCTCATTATCCACGGCAGAGGCAGAATATATAGCTGCTGGGAGCTGTTGTACTCAACTCCTATGGATGAAACAGATGCTGAACGACTATGGTTTAAAGTTCAATAGTGTTGACCTTCATTGTGACAATACCAGTGCCATCAACATAGCTAAAAATCCCGTACAACATTCCCGTACCAAACATATAGACATCAGACATCATTTCATCAGGGAACTTGTAGAAAGTGGAGATATAAGAATGCACTATATCCCAACAGACAAACAACTTAGAGATATATTCACTAAGCCATTGGATCTGACCAGATTCAACACTCTCAAATCCGAACTTGGAATGTGTAATGGACCACAGAACTAGTACAGTAAGTTGATCAGGTTTTTAGGTTCAGTTTTATTTTTGGGTAATCCTTCTCGTATCTTTATCATAAAAAGGTATCTTTTGCCATTTTCTGCTTTCTGCCTATACCCTACTAATGTTTCTTTTTTGAAAAAGCATATAATATCTGAAGGATAGTGTACTCGTCTGACCATAACTGCCAGAGCATTAATTACGGAAAGGACAACCGTCCTATCATCACGACTCCCACTCAACCCATGCCTCATCACGTGACCCGAAAAAGCCGGTCACTTTTGGGAAGTCCCTTCAACCCTTGAAAACCAGCTGTAGCTTGATCAAAACAATCCCTCTCATCTGCAAACCCTTCAAAAATCCTCTCTCAAAAATTCAAGAACACAAACAGAACCCAAATGGATCAAGATGAGACCCAATATTTCGATTTCTCCAGACTCACAAACAGATATCCCTCCTGATGGCATATAAAACCGACTGGGTAGACCAGGCGGTCGGAAGAGGAGAAAATACACTAGAGTCTGAGTATAAAAAGCGTTATGATTCTGAATCCTCTTTGACTGGACCCTAAGTCGAGAAGACACTGGAGATGGTCCTACATAACGTGATGTACTACTTAGCTCTCGGACATTGACTGAGCAAAAGACCCAGTCAGACAGACGGAAGTCGGACCCGGACAAACGGTCGGGAAGAGAGGCCGGCTAATAGAGTGAATCAAACGGTCGGATAACTCAAAAGAATTCTGGAAAAGACTCGGAATATGGAGGGAATCTGGCAGCCGTTAGGAGAAACCGTCGCCATTACCACGGAGCCTTTAAATGACTATTATGAGCCTTTATTGCATTAATTATATCCATAAATATGTAACCGCTCAGGCGGGAAGTATATGTAGCCCAACGGAAACTTGAATGAGCAGATCGAAATTTGAAGGGAGAAACACTTGTTTTTACCATAGAACTCCTAAATCCTTATAATTTTCCGGTAGTGTTGGCCCGCCGGCCGATCGCCTGAAGATCGGGAAACTATCACTGGCGCCGTCTGTGGGGATCGAAGAACAAAAAGTACTGTGTCTCCGGCAAAGCAATGCGAACGACGAGCAAAGCAGTTAGTGCGGGGGGACGACCTCGTTCTAACGATTTGCGGGAACAATTGGGCCGAACTAATGGCCGTGATTTGCGAGAACAACTGACGGCTAGGTCTAACAGTCCAGACCTGAGAGAACAGATATCCGGACATCTCAACGGAGCACCTGCCGGAGGAGGAACTGATTTAAGAGAGCAGTTGGGGCGACCCAACGGTCAAGATTTGAGAGGACGTTTGAGTCGGCAAACCTCCCGGAACTCTGGAGAATCCCGCCCAGAGACGGTAGGTAACCGGCCTTCGCCCGGAGAGTTAGAACAAATCGTAGTACAAGCGATCAATGAGGTTGAGAGGCGAAGGGGTGAGAATCGAGGTACTAACAACCAGACTGAGCCTATTAGACCAACGAGGGAAGGAACTACGAACCCACAAGCTACTGAACAGGAGGGGCGTGACAGAGAAGAGCATCCGACCCTTCGTCGAGAAGACGGTAGGCGTCGAGAGGTCGCTCGATCCGTGATGGATCGTTTGAGCGATTCCCATGGAAACCCATTACAAAATCCACCTCGCGGGAATCCGGACCGACCGAATGGTAATCGCCAAGAACGACGGGCTGCGGCCGCCTGGCGGAGGGTGCGAGCCGCGGTATCTGAGAGTAGCGCTGAATCCCCGGTGGAACCTAAATATCGTCATAGTCAGATGGAGGGCTTTGAGAAAAGGCTTCAAAATCTGCAAGATCAATTTGAGGGTAAGATCAGACCCTCTGTTGAAAATCTTTTAACCTCCTCGCCCTTCGTGGACGAAATCATGGCTTACCGGGCCCCTTCGGATCTAAAAATTCCGGAGCATGCTACATTTGACGGGATGGGCGATCCGCGAGAACACTTAGTCAGTTACCAAGCCAAAATGCAAGTTTTGGGGGTAGAAGAGCCGCTCATGTGTAAAGCCTTTCTGCCGACCCTTAAGGGACTCGCTCAGAAATGGTTTCTAGCCTTACCGAGTCGGTCCATTCGTTGTTTCAATGACTTGGCCGACCGATTCCTCACTCATTACGCCGTGAATATCAAACCGCAACGCAATCTTACCCATCTGAGTGGAATCAGCCAAGATGAGGGTGAGGCTTTGAAAACATACTTAACCCGCTGGCAAAAGGAAGTCCAAACTATTGAAGGGCTAGACGAGCAGGTAGCCATCACTTTCTTCATGGAGTCGCTTCGTGCGGGTAAGCTATTCATGGATCTTCACAATGATCGCCCAAAGACTTATGTGGAAGCTATGCAAAGAGCCAGTCGGCAAGCAGATACAGAAGAGGCGGTGAGACAAAAGCGGCAGCGAGAAGCTGCCGGATCTAACGCTAAACGATCACGATCTGATACTCGGGGTCGGACGGAATCTGAACGTTCCGGTCGTACTGAGGTCCGTCGAGGAACTGAAAGAGTGGGGGCTCCACCTCCTCGACCCTCCGTGGCACAACCTGTGCATGAGGTCAAAGATAATCTGCCGCCTCCCCCACCTTTGAAACCCGGAGACCAACCTGAGGTTTTACCTTCGGGAGGAGCTCCGGCTAAATATTGCCGGTATCATCGGTCGACCACGCATACCACTGAAGAATGCTATTACTTAAAGAAGGAAATAGAGGCTATGATTCAGAAGGGTGCTCCGCCCCCGCCTAATCAATGGAGGCGACCCCCGCGATCCGATAAGATGGACTCGCGGTCTGATCGAGGGAAGCAGCCTGCCTCTGAGGAAGAGGAGGTCAACTGGAAACACAAACCCGTTATTAATATGATAGTGGGAGGCCCGGAAGGAGGAGATTCTTCCGGATCCCGAAAAGCTTGGGCTCGGCAACTATACGTCGGAACCATTTACGGCCGGGACGATAGTCTGAAGAAGGTATGTCGAGAACCTATTCTCTTTACTGATGATGATTTACCTCGGAGCCAACATCCCCATCGGGATGCTCTGGTTATTGCTATGGACGTCCATGGGACGGTCGTTCGGAGAGTTCTGGTAGACACCGGTAGTAGTGTAAATATCCTATACCTAGAGGTGTTTGAGAGGTTGGGATTGCAACGTGGCAAGCTAACGCCTGTAAAGACACCTTTGGCCGGTTTCACCGGGGACTCGATTGAGTCCGAAGGCTCTATACGCCTACCGGTCGAAATTGGATCTTTCCCGAATCTGCGAAGCATAGATATGGAATTTGTGGTGGTCAATCTATCTTGCTCTCACAACATGATTTTGGGGCGACCTGGGCTAGAAGATCTGGGTGCCCTTATCTCCATAGAACACCTTTGCTTGAAGTTTCGGACTCCCAATGGGATTGGGGTCGCCCGGTGTGACCAGAAGGCGGCTCGAGATTGTTATTTGCAATCCTGCCGGAAACTAGGAAAGGAAGACCTAAGGGTTCATTCCATCACCAGTCGGGAAGAACAGACAAAAAACCTTGACCGCCCTGAGCCGGCGGTAGAGTTAGAAGAAGTCGGGATTGATCCCGCCCGCCCTGAGAGAAGGGTAAGGATCGGAACAGGCTTGGCTGAGAAAGTCAAGCAAGAAATCATTCTGGAACTACAGAAATACCAGAAAGTATTCGCCTGGGGACCCGAGGATATGCCCGGTGTCGATCGGTCGGTAATTTGTCATCGGTTAGCAGTCGACCCTAATCACAAACCTGTTATCCAGAAGAAGAGATACCTCTCTGCGGATCGACGCGATTTCGTTAAAAAGGAGGTAGATACCCTAATGGCCGCCAAACACATTCGGGAGGTAAAATACCCCGACTGGCTCGCCAACGTGGTGCTTGTACCTAAGCCCCCCGCTTGGCGAATGTGCGTGGACTACACAGATCTCAATCAAGCTTGCCCAAAAGATCCTTTCCCGTTACCCAGGATTGACCAGTTGGTAGATGAGACAGCTGGATGTGATCTGTTGAGCTTTATGGATGCCTTTCGGGGGTATCACCAAATCTTTATGCATCCCGTGGACGAGGAGAAGACTGCCTTCATTACCCCGGACGGGGTATATTGCTACCGAGTGATGCCTTTCGGGTTAAAAAACGCTGGAGCTACCTATACTCGAATGGTAGGTCGCTTATTCAAAGATTTACTGGGAAAATCTATGGCCGCATATGTAGATGACATGCTTGTGAAAAGCAAAGACGAAAGAACCCATGCGAGGGACTTGGCAGCTACCTTCGCCATAATGGAGAAATATAACCTGCGTCTGAACCCAAAAAAGTGCGCCTTTGCGGTACGAGGAGGAAAATTCCTTGGATACATGGTAACTCGGAAAGGAATCGAGCCTAACCCTGAAAAGGTGAAGGCCATTCTTGACATGCAGCCTCCGGGGACGTTAAAGGAATTGCAAAGGTTAACGGGGCGACTTGCGGCCCTGAACAGGTTCCTATCTAAATCCGCAGATCGAGCTCTACCCTTTTTCGAAGCTATGAAAAAGAGGGAAGGGTTTCGATGGACAGAAGAGTGTCAAAAATCGTTCGAAGAATTGAAGGATTACCTACAGACTCCATCATTACTATCCACCCCGAAGGAAGGAGAGGTACTATATCTCTACTTAGCCGCCTCCCAGAAGGCTGTTAGTTCTGTGCTCATCCGAGAGGAAGAACGGGTACAACATCCGGTATATTATGTCAGTAGGGCCTTGAAGGCCTCCGAAATCCGATACACCCCCCTGGAAAAGGTGGTGTACGCTCTGGTGATCACAGCCCGGAAGTTAGTACCTTACCTTCAGGCTCATCCCATCCGAGTTCTGACTGACCAACCCCTGGGAGGAGTCTTGCGTAATCCTAACTCTTCGGGGCGTCTGGTAAAGTGGGCCGTGGAACTCACTCAATATGGAATTGAATATCACCCTCGTCCTTCGGTTAAAGGCCAAGCCTTGGCTGATTTCATAGTGGAGTGTACCGCTCATAGCCCCGAGCCTAGCACCAAGGCCCCTGAGGAAGGGGATTGGTGGGAAATGCACGCTGATGGAGCTGCCAGCCAACATCATTGCGGAGGAGGAATCATGTTGACGACTCCCGAAGGGTTCCGTCTATACTACTCGCTCACATACGAGTTTACGGTTTCGAACAACGAGGCCGAGTACGAGGCCATAATAAGAGGTTTGCGTGTAGCCAAAGCCCTGAAAGTCCAGAAGATCCGGATTAAGACTGATTCTCGCTTAGTAGTCGGACAGGTGACGGGGACTTGTGAGACTAAGAACGAAAGACTCGGCCGATATAAGAAAGTCACTGAGGGACTCCTAGGAGAGTTCGAGGCTTATGAGCTGGATCATGTACCTCGCGCTGAGAATACTGAGGCTGATATCCTGTCTAAAATGGCCTTAGGCGGAATACCCGACCACCTTCTTCGAATTTGCCAAAACGAGCGGATTCTGCTACCCAGTATAGAACCAAAGGTTATCCCGGAGGAGGTATGCGTCACGAAGGAGTTAAACCCTGATGAACATCCTGAGGTATTTTGGATGGAAGAGATTTGCCAATACAAAGAAAAGGGAGATCTTCCCGACAACCCCGCTGAGGCTGCGAAAATTCAAAGACGGTCTTCTGCGTATGTGATAATAGACGGCCACATGTACAAAAAATCCTTCGGGGGGACCACTATTAAGGTGCTTACATCCCGCCGAAGCAGATCAGGTTATGGAAGAGGCGCACCGAGGAATCTGCTCGGCTCATCAAGGGGCTCATACCCTCGCACGCAAAATAGTATTACAGGGATACTATTGGCCCACCATGGTCAGGGACTGCATTGGCCGAGTAGCCAGATGTGCGGTTTGTCAATCCTTTGCTAAGAAGGATACTCGACCCGCCTCCTTCTATACTCCGATCACCGTCGCTATTCCCTTTGCTAAATGGGGAATTGATATTGTTGGACCGTTGCCCCAAGCGCCCGGTCGGGTGCGCTTTTGTGTGGTGGCCGTGTATTACTTCACAAAATGTGTGGAAGCTGAGCCTCTGGCAGCCATTTCCGAGTTTCAATGTCGAAAGTTTCTGTGGAAGAGGGTTATTTGCCGATTCGGACTTCCCGAGCACTTGGTCAGTGATAATGGTAGGCAGTTTGACTGTCGACCCTTCAGTGATTTCTGTCAGCAGTACGGAATACGACACACCAAGGTTTCGGTGGCTTATCCTCAGGCCAATGGACAAGTCGAGAATGTCAATCGAACTATCGTAGATGGAATACGAAGAAAATTAAGTGATCTGGGAGGAACTTGGGTCGACGAACTTGATCGAGTCCTATGGGCATATCGAACGACTCCACGGAGAGCAACCGGGGAAACTCCGTTTTCCCTCACTTATGGCTTCGAAGCCAAGATACAAGCTGAGATCACTACTCCTACCCTGCGAGTGTTGCGATATAATGACGACGAGAATGAAGAAAATTTACAAATAGAAAAGAACTTCCTTGAGGAAAGGAGGGATGCAGCGTATGGGCGAATGGCCGAGTATCAGCAGTCGGTGAAACGCTACTATGACAAGAGAGTCAAGGAGAAGAAATTTCAGGAGGGAGATTTGGTCCTCAGGGATCGAGATGCCAGCCAACCCAATCAGGGAGGGAAGTTTGCGGTTAAATGGGAAGGTCCTTACCGGATTCGAGAAGTCATCCACCCAGGAACTTACCGACTAGAGACTCCGGATGGTCAGGCCGTCGAGAGGAAATGGAATGCGATACACTTGAAGAAATTCTTT
>NXFB01000705.1:1912-18180 GCA_002525835.2 Ipomoea batatas
AAAAACCTGTTATTTATGTGTGTGTAGTTGCAGCTGATGTGTATGGTGCCTCAGGATGAGAACGAGTTGTCATCAATCTGGGCAGGGGCGGAGCCACCTTAGGGGTTAGGCTGGCCCCCAACCCCCACTCCATATCTACCTTCACTTTAAAATATTTTAGTAAATATGTATGTATATACTGATATAGTAGGGTAAAATAAACTTTTGGTCTCCTCTAATTTTTTTTAGACAATCTATTGTGTTTATATTAAGTGAACTCAAAATATATTTTAAAGTTTAAATTCATTAAATAGAAAGAAATAAATCAAATAATTAAAGTCACCATTTTTCTTTTTATCTTATTATTTTTTTTATCAAGATTTTAATAATTGAGGACATCAAATATCCATTTTATGTTTAAAAAATCTCTAAATTTGAGATATATTCTTTAGTTTGATTAGTTATGTTGATTAATTAATTAATGATTTATTGTATGTTTTAATTATTTATCTACGCTTTGAAAACAAAGATGTACATTTGCTTGTTTAAATAATTTGTTTTGAAATTGTCAAAAATTAATATTGATTGTTTAATTCGTGATCTTGACTTTTGTCTTTATCTCTCAAATTTGAGATATTCAGTTAATCAATAAAATGAATATCAATTAATTATGAAAAAATTTGGTGATAATGTAATTGACAAAACTTTTTTTTTCATAAAAATTGACAATTTATATTTAAATAATGTTGGTGTTGTTATTGTTGTTGTTTTTGTTGTTGTTGTTGTTGTTGTTGTTGTTATTATTATTATTATTATTATTATTATTATTATTATTATTATTATTATTATTATTATATTTTGTGTTATGTGAAAAAAATTCTATAGTGATGATCGACACCCGTGTCAATCGTACTCATATAATTATATATTTCATACTTTATTAGACATAGTATAATGTATGGTACATGTAATAATATGGTACGGTTAATTATAATGTTGATTAACACGGTAAATTTCTCTACTACATCGGCCCCATCAACTCGAGTTTTCTGGCTCCGCCCCTGAATCTGGGGTCGATGTATGCATATATTAATCCTGGTCTCATTATAATTACATGGACCAACATAATTAATCTAATTGATCAATAATATATATATGACCATTTTTCTCATCAACAAATCATAATTTGACATAGGCCTAGAGAGAAATAAGTTTATACCGTGTTGAAAATTAATGACAAATGTTGAGAGCATGATTAATATTGTACCTGTAATATTTTGACCTATTTTTAAGTGTTTACCGCATCTTTATGTGATATGTTTTGTCAGGTGACTAATTCTAAGGTAATGCTGGAAAATCCCAACAATCACCCCTCGCCCCTAATACCATTTTGGGAGGTTCCAAACCGGCAATATCTCTCTAATACAAGTTGTTGGATATATGCATTTACTATTACACCAAAAGTAATTGTTGATAGTGAAATTGTAATTTATTGGCCCTGTTTGGTAAATGACTGTTAGCTGATGATTGGGTTGGTTGTTTGGGTTAGAAGGTATGATTTGTTGATAACATTAACTGATTATAGAAATTAAAGTTGTCTGATAAATTAGCTGTTAGCTGTTTGGTATACTTTTTTTTTCTCAAAAAGCTAATTGAAAAAGCTGTTTAGAGTAGCCTTTTGAATTTTAACATTTTGGAGTTACAAAAAACTTATTAACCAAACAACTAATAATGGTCAAATAAGCCAAAATTGACTGATAGGCTGATTATTTACCAAACAGGGCCATTATCTTTAATATAGTTTCATAAGGCTTTTCTTTGGTTTGTCTTGAGGTAATTAAATCTAGGGTGGTGGTGTGGTGCTAGAAAATCTCTAAAACATGCATATATAGTTTAGTTTTTTTTTTTTAAGGGATAAGGTCAAATAATCACCTTTTTTTTTTTGAAAACCAACCGAAAACTGGTATATTAAATCAAAAATGAAATAAAGTCAGGAGGGATAGAATCCCAATACAAAGAGCTATCCTGTGAAAAGGCCGCAGTAGCTAGAGCATGAGCAGCTTGATTAGCTGTTCTAGTGACCAATTTAACTGAGCAAGAAGTAAACGATGACATAATAGACCTAGAAGCCTCTATGAATAAACCAACGTAAGAGTAGACAGAGGGATGACTCGAAGCTAATAGGCTTTGTAGGTTTGAGCAGTCGGTGTAGAGTTCCACAAAAGACACTTCGCGATCCTTCAACCAAGACAACACCTCCTTGCATGCCATAGATTCAGCCATGAGCGGGGAAAAGCAATCGGACATAGGCCCGCATGTGGCAGCCAGGAACTCTCCCGTCGGCGAATAGAGAACAGCACCCATGGTGGCGCGTTTTGTTGTGTGCTGGAATCCCGCGTCGACGTAACAACGAACCGGGTGTATAGCTGTTGGGGATGGAGCAGTAGAATGTGCGGCAGCAGCTGGAAGCGCATGCACCTGGACTGGAGAGGACACCGTGCGGAACTGCCGCCATGATTCGGCCGTCACCTTCGCCTTCATCCATACTGCTTTTGGCCGCAACAAACAACGATCCCAGACAACGCCGTTTCGTGCCTTCCAAAGCTGATACAACACTGCCATAACGACAAGTAAACTCCTTTCCGTGAGTATATGCATAGCACTGGAAAACCACATGCAAAAATCATGCCCCACCACATTGTGAATGGGTAATGAAGACTCATGCCAAACTAATTTTGCAAAGTCACACAAAATAAGAGAGTGCATTGTATCCTCATTGTCCAACCCACACATTGGGCATGCAGGGTCTATCTCTACCCTCTTTAAAATTAGGTTCGTAGTAGTGGGAATGATATTTGAGATAGCTCTCCAAATAAAAGTTTTCCACTTTGGAGGGGCTCTAATTTTCCAAAAATGTAGCCAATTATTGAAAGCCCCTTGAACACTTTCAAATTCACCAACCATGTTTCTATAACCATCTTTTACCGTGTAGCATCCTGTGGGGTTCCCGTACCAAAACCATGAATCCTCATAAGCCGGGCTTATAGGAATCCTCAAAATACGCTGTATATCAGTGGGAGTAAAGATATCATGCAAAATTTCCTGATCCCAAGTACTGGTGGTCGGGTCAATTAGGCCAGACACTAAGGAACCATTAAGAGATGGTGGCATCTCTGTCTGAACCATTGGATTAGGGTCATCAGGTAACCAGGGATGGCCCCAGATTAAGGTGGATGAGCCATTCCCTACTCTTCTCCTCACTCCACTACAAACCAACTCATGGGCGGCCATAACACTGCGCCAGCAGAAGCTTGGGCAATTACCAATTGTAGCATCAATAAACGAGGTTCGTGGAAAATACCTGGCCTTGTAGATTTTTGCCACTAAGGAATTAGGCATAGTCAAAAACCGCCAAGCCTGCTTGCCCAGCATTGCCAAATTAAAAGCTCTTAATTCCTTAAAGCCTAGGCCTCCGTACTTCTTAGGGACACATAAACGATCCCATGCCTTCCAATGAATGCTCCTCTGAGAGCCTGTCCCCCACCAGAAACGGTTCATAGCCCTCTGAATAGAAACACACACTGAATCCGGTAGTAAGAAAACACTCATTGAAAAGGTAGGCATTGACTGAGCTACACTTTTCAACAGTACTTCCTTCCCAGCCTGTGAGAGTAGTCGTTTGTTCCACGAACCAATTCTGTGTCGTATTTTATCCTCAATATATGAAAACACAGTTCTCTTGTTTCTCCCTACAAAAGAAGGCAAACCCAAATATTTACCAAAATTAGGAGCCTGATTAACCCCTAAAATTGATGCAACCTCCTCCCAGGCCACTTCCACGGTATTCCTGCTGAAACAAATACTTGATTTGTGGAAATTCACTGCCTGCCCAGACATATTCTCATACTCATTTAAACAAGTCTTAATCACCTCCGCTTCTTGACCTGTTGCTTTAAAAAACAAAAGACTATCATCTGCAAAAAACAAATGGGAGACTGGAGGTGCCCCCCTAGCCACTCTACACCCATGAAATAAACCACGTGACTCGGCCTGCTGCAGCAATAATGAGAGTCCCTCCGCACAAATAATAAATAAATAAGGTGATAGAGGGCCACCTTGTCTTATACCACGAGTGGGGGTTACCTGACCAGCAGCCTCTCCATTAACCAAGATGCTATAGGAAACCGTGGTAACACATAACATGATTAAATCAACCCACTGAGCTGCAAAGCCTAATGCCTCCAACATTTTGCGTAGAAAAGACCACTCCATTCGATCATAGGCTTTAGCCATATCAAGCTTGAGAGCCCCCCAACCAACATTGCCACAGTGTTTCCTGTTTAGAAAATGCCCAACCTCCGCAGCAATCAAAATATTATCAGTAATCAATCTATTAGGAATAAAAGCGCTCTGTGACTCAGAAATTATATCCCCTAATAGGGGTTTCATCCGATTGGCCACCATCTTAGCCATAATCTTGTAGACCACGTTGCACAAAGCATTAGGGCGGAGATCAGACACCAACTCTGGACTGGTCTTTTTCGTGATAAGAACTACATTAGTATCATTAAGGCCTTCCGGAAAGGACCCATTATTTAAACAGCTTATCACGAAATCCGACACATCCCCACCTACTACATCCCAGAAATGCTGATAGAACCCTGGATTCATCCCATCTGGACCAGGGGCTTTATCAGGGAACATAGAAAACAAAGCAGACCTGACTTCCTCAACCTCAAAAGGTTTGAGCAGAGACTCATTATGACTTTGCGTAACACGGGGGTTAATAGAGGACATAAAGGAATCCACAGAGGATGCTACAATATTTGTCGTGAAGATATTGTGATAGTAATCAAGCACAATGGATTTCAAACCATCACCTTCAACCCACACACCCGAATCATTCTTTAAAGTTCAATTAGCACACTGAACTAAAAAAAAATGAAAAAAAAAAAAAAGCTATTCACTTAACTTCTATAATCTTTAGAGATGCTACGTTTTCCATAATGCATGTGAGGCTTCATAAGTTGAAGATGTGAAACTAACGGCGTCAATGGGTCAGCTTCCAAAAAGGTGAAGCGTGTAAGATTAAGGTTACGTTTATGAGATAGTAATACACTTTTGTATGACATTCACTTTATTAAATACGTCCCGCCACAAAAATGCCTTGTAGTAGTCAAATGATTAATAATTTAGTACTCCAATTTTTATCCGCTTGTCTTACAAATTTTGACTTCATTCATACTCTCTCTCTCTCTCTATTTAATAGAAAATAACATCTAACTGTGCATCACTGCATCACATGCATGTCTTGGTTGTGGGAGTCCCATTCTATCTTCTGTTAAAATTTGGTAAAGGAAAGAAGGAGCCTAACTCAAAATAAAACCTGCACCTAATTAATTATGCATCGCATGTATGTCTTGTTGGATTTTGTATGTGTGTGTTGTTGGATTTTGTATGTGTGTGTATATATATATATACACGCTTAGGTTCTGGTGCGGTGAAGGTCGAAGGTGAAAAATACGATGGAATTTCAGCCATAAATCAGCTCATCTTTGAAAAAAAAATCTTCATTTATGATTAACAACAATGTACACCGGAAGACACAACAATGTGCTCTGAAATGCAATAACAGTATGCACTGGAAGGCAAAAATGTGCAATCTAAGGCACAAAAATATGCAACAATTATTGAAAAGATTAAATTTAATACATGNTATATATATATATATAGAAAAACAATATAGGATATTATATTACTCCGTAGTATATAGATCAGATTCTCTTGAATATACAATTTATATGTTTATATTTTTAACCAATTTTTTTCATTTTAATATATGCGTACAAATATTTCAATAGGTATATAATAACATTGCTTCAGTGTTGAAAAGAAAAGGGAAGAAAATATAAGAGGAAGAAGAAGAAGAAGAAAAGATCAAGCGAGCTATTAATAATGACCAAAATTTGCACCCTCCGATGTAGTAATAAAAGCACATTTTTTAAAAAACTTAATTCAATGGGGGCCATTCAAATTAGTATAATCAATAAATTAATAAAAAAAATATCATTATCCCGTATGGTGAGTTATTTTAGTGAAAAAAAAAAAACGAAAAAGAAAAAAGAAAGATCCCTGTAGCTTTATCTGGGAAAAAGTTGATAATGAAATTAAGACCATTATCTGGCAAAAGATTAGGGTTTGGATAAGATAGATGGCCTTTATATATGTAGGCATGTAGCTGCTATCATCTGAGGTGTTGAAAATTATGAGATAGGACTAATATGGCATAAATTAAACAAAACAAGGTAAATATAACAATAATGATATAAAAATTGAAAATTCACTTCGAAATTAAAGCACTCATCAGTCATCAATATTAACAAATTCAATTTAGAGTATGCACACCAATGATTTTTTCATCGTTTTTGAGAGTGAGATGACCATATAGAGTTGAGAGAAGATAAGTGAGAGACAATTAAGTTTCATCTACAAATGTGGATTTTTGGAACAGTGTTTCACGAACAGGAAAGAGAAGGAAAGTGAGAAGCTGTGCGCATTTCATGCACAACAATACTCCACGCGTCCGCTGGCACGTAAACATCTTTTTTTTTTTAATTGTCAGCATCCGGTTTTTCTTTTCTTTTTTCCTTTTTTTCTTTCCCTATTATCTCTCCTATGTGGCTTCTAAAAAATTGTGCAAAAAACTCAACTGATATTGATGCTCTTATAGTATTGTTTTTATTTCCTTTGATTCGTTTATTTGGTGCGTGCTTTGAGAGGAAACTGATTAATTTACATATTTACCCGTCCATCACCATTGATTTTAACATATATTTGAGGCGATGGACTAAAATGGCCACCAAACAAACAATTTAGGAACTAAATGGGTCACATGTATAACTAAGGGACTAAGTTGACTATTCTAATAAAATTGAGGACTAAAATGATCATTCTCCATTAATTAAATCACCAAAATATTATATTAATATATCCAAAATAATAATTTACAATTATAATAAAATTAGAACCATTCACCTATTCCCTAACTAAGAACATTTCTACCACCTTATCATAACTCACCTTATTATTTTTGTTACAAAATTTAATAAAAGAGCAATATAAAATGAGAGTTGTAGAAATTTTTATTTGTATTAAAAATTAGAATAAATTGCCATGTAAAAAAAAATATTATATGTTGATACAAATAAAAATAATTTTTAATATTTTAATTTATTATGGTTTATAATTTTTTAACAACTAATAACACATTTAAATTGGAAAAATGATCAAATTGGCCCCCTAAGTCAACTTGAATAGGGCAATTAGATCCCCAAAGTAGTTAAAAAATAAAAAACAAAACAAAATATACCAAAAAAAAAAAACTAAACAAAACAAAAAAACTCCATTCAATTCCCCAAAACCGGTAAAAATTGTTCAATTAAGTCCAAATTAACTTGTTAAACGGGTTAAATCTTTGTGGTGTTAACACATATCCTTTTTATTTTATTTTTAAAACAAATTTATTTATTTATTAAAAATTAAAAATATTATTAAAAAACAAAAGACAGTTGTGGTTGTCTGGCGAGAACAACCACGGTCGTCTAAGGAAGACAGCCATGGCAGTATGGAAAGAGGGCGGCGGCCATGGTCATCTTCCTTCAACGGTCGTGGTTGTTCTCGCTGGACAGCCGATGACTGTGTTTTTAATAATATTTTTAATTTTTAATAAATAAATAAATAAATTTGTTTTAGAAATAAAATAAAAAGGACATGTGTCAACACCATAAAGATTTAACCTGCTAAACAAGTCAACTTCGACTTAATTGAACAATTTTACCGGTTTAGGAAACTTGAATATAATGAAGCTTTTTTTTTTTCTTTTTTTTTTTTTACTTAGGGGACCTAATTGCACTATCTGATTGACTTAGGAAGCCAATTTGACCCTTTTTCCCATTTAAATTTGGGTCATACTTGTGGCAGTTGTTATGCCATGGACCTGGGTCCAAAACGACGTCGTTTTGCTTCAAAATGATGCTGTCTGATTTTTTTTTTAAATCCTTCCTTCCTTGTCGTTAACTTGCCATTTGTCTTCAAAATCCGTTCCAATAATAATAATAATAATAATAATAACAATAATAATAGTGATAATAATAATAATAGCATTAACAAAATTTTATTACTATATTAGTAATGTTATTCTTTTTATTTCAATAAAATAAGTCCCATGTATTTTAATACAAAAGTTTAAAATGTTTTTTTTAATATTACTGATTCTATTACATTGTACTATATGTTCATCTATACTTTATCAACCCGTTGAAGCACAAAGAATCAATAACGGTGATGCTTGATCTCATGACCTCCCATTTAAAAGAATCACTATATAAAATGTTAATTGTTTTTTTGAAATAATCATGATTTTATACAAGCTAGCATCTGTTTTATAATTTTTCCTAGAATGTTAATTGTTAAACCAAAATTAAATTGAAATATTAAAATTTTACGATTCAATATTAAACTTTTACAAACATGAATGTAAATATATTTACATATCAATTTATTCTAATTTTTATAATAAAAAATTATTTAAAAAAATTGAAAATCAATTAAAACCCATATATAGACAGTGTTATATTGCATATTTGGAGTGATACTATCAGTGTGATCTCTCTAACACCCTTTCCTCCTCTCCCACCCCTCACCTCCCACTGCACAGAAACTGGCAGTTCCATGGGTGAAGATTTAGATCGATCTCATCTAAATATACTTCCGATCCTTTTCCTCCCACTTTTTCTTTTCTTATTATTTCTTGATCTGCTACCTGGGAAATGTTCTCTTTTTTATTATTATTTTACGGAAATTTTCATAATTCTTTTTTCTTGATTTCACATAAGAGGAATATAATACGCCGAAATCTGTCCAAGATCTCCCATAATCCCAAGAAATTTCCCAATTTATCTACTATTTAGTTTCATACCGATTTTTCCCCCCATAATTTGCTATATTTGGCCTGAAGAAATAGGGTTTTGTTGCGTCCCTTTCTGTGAAACAGTGTAAGTATTGATGGGAATGAAGTAAGTCATTGGTTGCTGGTGCAGCATCTTCAAGATTCACATTATATCTATGAGTGATCTGAGGTGGATGATGATCATATCATCAGCTTATTCTGGGATGGATGGATGGTCTATCAGGTTTAAGGATAGATATATAGATGATGATGAGAATCTTGATGATGCTGCATCGGCCATAAATGGCTCTATGTATGTATGTATATACTGCTCCGATCCTCTATCTGATACACCCTAGCTTAGCTTCTCAATCCCAGCTAGCGCTGCACTCTGCAGATCAGATCAGATCAGATCATTTGATGATTGGTGATCATCAGAAGAAGCTTCCACATTATATTCCAAAATTTCAGTGCACCACCAGGCCAGCTAGTGAAGCTTTCATATCTTCTAGAGACTTCTTATATTTTACAAATTTTGTTTGAGTGGTTAGGGAAGAAACTTGCAGCCCCTATCAAAGATATGCACCAGGTAAACTCCCTTAATTGACTGACTAATTAAGTTATTTTCACTAGGAGTTGAACGGATAAATTTGTGATTACTAAGTCAACAGGTTTAATCAAATTTGGTTGAGTTACTCCGGACTATTTTTAATTTGTTGTTATTATTGTTGTTATGAGTTTTTTTTTATAGAGTGAATCTAATAAAGGTATCATATACGATTACATATGCTATATCTAATTTAGATAGCTAGTTGTAGTACATACATGTTAATAAAATGATTACTTAAAAAGTTATTAAAAAAATTATCTTTTGTTTCTCTGTGTTGTTAAGCTTTTATGGAACTACTTTGTTTAAGATATAGTTTGTCATCAAAAAAGTTAGCTAGAGTCTGAACTAAGATTAAGAGTTAGTTCAAGAAGGTCCCAAGTCAGGGAGTATTGAAGATTGAACCAGCCAAGAAGATAGTTTGAGAATTAAGTTGAAGATCAAGAGAGTTATTTCGTTAAAGATCTTTTTAGGAGATGGATACTTAAACTTTATCCTCTTATCCCATAATAAGTGAAGTTAGAATTTTACGGAGAGAACATAATACACTTTGAGAAGATGATTGGATAAAGGTCCTTCGTCAAGTCAATCATCACATCCATTGCTGTTTACGGGCTAGTTAATCACATGGAGTTGACACTAATCTGCTGCAATTGAGGGGAGTCTCAATTTGGGTGATCCGGAGCACCGATTCTTCGAAGAAGGAGTTTGTCTTGATTAGCTAAGTTGTAGTTGTACATTCTTGAAGTCCTTCGCGTTCATCATTATGATTCAGTATATCGCTTCCTTCGAGATCAGTGAATGAAGAATCGGGCAATTATTTCATGTGATGCCTCCCAGACGTGGGAGTTGAATTCTCCGAACTAGGCTATCAAACTCTGTGTGTTCATTGTTATCTTCTTATTGTATTCGTTATTAATTGGGTGAGCTACTCGCTCAAATAGTCATTGAACTAATTCAAAAGATAAACTTATAGGAAGTGTAAACCTGACTTTTCACGTTTATTGCGTATCGATTTAATTAACTTTAAATCATTAGTAAGTAATTGGACTTAGGGCCTTAGTTGCCTGATTTAACCTATGTGTTGGATAGAGCGAGGCCGGTAAAAGATTAAGTCCAGCAATTGGTGGTTAGAGAAATTGTTGAATGGAGGCCAGTGGCTAAGTCCAACACTCTGTCTCTCAAAAATATAGTGACAGTATATAAGGAAATAATGTTACATATTACTTTTAGTAAGCGATTGATCCTAACAACTAATATCAAAGTTAGATCATGAATTTGAGTATCCTAACAGTCTAACACTATACACCAACAACAAAAATAATAGTATACAATTATATCTAATAATAATATCATTATAGGAAACTTTTCTAGGTAAACACTCGATATCTTTCTCTTCTTTTTTGTTTTGTTTTGTTTATTTATTTATATTTGTTTGATGATTTTGAATGAGTGGAGGCTTTTGGTTGATGTAAGACTGATGGAAATGACAAGAGTGCTGGTATACAGATAGATCTGTGAACTGTACTGTGATTATTCTTCTGGCAATGCAAGGGAAGATGGTAATGTCATCTCAATAGATATAAGCAAATTCTTCTATGATTGTGTCATTAATTTTTATCCGTGTGATAAGTCAGATTTTTTATAAGTGTTGCATTTTCTCATATAAGTATTATAATTTTTATCATAATTAATTCTTTGATCAACTTTTAATATTACATTTTGATCTAAAAATATTACATTTTCATCAAAAGTATCACATTTTTCATAAAAAAAATATTACATTTTCTTTCATAAGTAACAATTAAATACTTTATTAATGATTAATATTGCATTTTTTCTCATAACTAACTATTCAACCCTAAATATTATATTTTGATTTAAAAGTATTATATTTTTCTCAAAAGTATTAGTGTATTACATTTTTTTTTTATAAGTAGCAAACAACTTATTCCTTATTAGTATTATATTTTCTAGCATAAGTTTTACATTTTCATTATGGCTCGACCCGTCTCATAGATAAGGATCCGTGAGACGGTTTCACAAGAGACTCACTCGTAGATAGATCATAATCATAAAATTATATTACATAGCCAAAAGCATGGCCAAAGGGGTGAAGCACTAAAGCATGATTCCCATACTAGAAATTTACGAATTTGATTATTGTCAACACTTTATCTGTTTCGTTGCATAACGTCTTCATAGTGTGATTTACATCTCTTGTATGATTTGCACACTATTATAAAGGAGCCAAGGCCCAAGGGTTATCTAGGACACACTTTCAGAGAATGACGATAAGTTTCCCTAAAAAAAACTTTAAAAAAAAAAAAACAACAACAACAACAACAAAAAAAAAAAAAACCAAACAAAAACAAAACCAAAACCAAACAAAAAATTATATTACAATATTACATGCATCCAATTTTACTTACTCAAATTTTGCATTTAATATAATGGTAATTAGAGAAAAAAATAATTAATTGTATTGACCTATTAAAGATTGATGTAATCAATCTTGTTTTGTCTGCTGGTTATATATATCAGCATTAAATATAAGTACAATAATCCATTTTCATGTATCTGGAGGTGTCCCTCCTGAATCCACAGGTGCCCATGTGTTTGATTGTGTGTCTCTATTACAATAGATTCTTTTTCTTTTATTTTCTTTTCCCTTTTAACTAATTGATTAATAATTTTTTTTGTGCTAGTGTGTATATATAATCTGATTATGATCATCTTCACATAAAAATTAAAAGGGTCAAAGGGTTTTATTATTAATTTTCTTCTCAAAAGGCCCCAACTCCAAAGGTCCCTTCCGCCCCGACCTGATAGAGCATCTGGGAGGATGTAAATCATGGTAACTCAGCTAAACACAAAAATTAACTAACTGAGTTGTCTATGCACGCAGACTGTCTTTTTATTACGGAGTAATTGATTAGCTATTTGATGATTTATGTACTTTACACGAAAATTATTTTGGCTCATCATCTCATATATGGAGCGTCGTGTGAGATGGAATCTTATTAATAATTATATGTCTTTTAGTCAATAACCATTGGCTTCAAAATCCAAAACTCACATTCTTATTCATTGTGTGAAAATAAGAATTATTATTACACTATTTATGTTTGTTTATTCATTAAGCTAAGCATTAGTAAAACTTATTAAGTTTTGTGATAGTATGAAATAATTTCAATAATTTCTTCGATATATATGTGTTATGATAGATCGAGAGTTTCTACAATGTTTACTGTATGTGTGCATGATAAAATTGTATCTTTGTCAAAGGTATGATATACAATTCTTTCAAATATAAAATATGCACATACTTTATAGCGTCATAAAGTACAATATAATTTTCTAACGATATAATTGATATTATAAAAGTTATTAAATATTATTTGATTAAATTCTTCCAACTGGTTCTTTAAAGAGTTAATTCTATTTTTGCTCCTAGATTTATATGTGACAATCCACTTTTAGTCATTTTTTATTAGAACATCCTCATTTGGTCCTAGTATTATTGTGGCATGACCAATTTTAGTCCTTCAGCAACAAAATCGTTGAAATATCGTTAAATACAAATACATTTCAATCCTTTTTATATAAAGTATGTTGAACCGGTATATTTTTTATATTTATTATTTTGAAAACATTCATAATTGAAGACCGAAATTTCCTTACATTTAACGATATTTAAACTGATTTGTTGATAAAGGACAAAAAATGGTCATGTCACAATAATACTATGATAAAAAATGGATGTTCTAATAAAAAAGGACTAAAAGTGAATTGTCACATATAAATCTAGGACCAAAAATGGAATTAACTCTTCTTTAAAACTTAAAATTGCCTACCTATTTCTTTGGGGTTTATGTGTGAACTTAGATTTGCAATTGTAGGCATCATATATTTAGTCCACTCTTTCAGTAAATTTCTTGAGAGCACAGTAAAATGTATATGAGTGTATACGCGCGCACACACTAGCCTTCCTATGGAACTTGTAGACTAATTTCATCTATCATCTAGGATGATTAAGGTGGCCTGAAAATTAAACAAAAATACATTGATGTTTCATAATTATTACAGTACATTTGAAAATGCTTGATAATGTAACTGTGAATAACTAACAACGTACTCATAATCAATAATAGTGTACGCACGTGTATACACTATTAATTAGTTCCGTGGATGCACTACCAAACATTTCCAGACATACTGTAAATAGTTACAAAAATGTCACCACTTTTTTATTCTCATTTTTCCTTATTTTCCTGCCCTCCATTATCTTAGATGGATGGATGATATTAGTGCAAATTCTCACAAAAAGCCTAATTCTTCCGAAATTCGGATCCAATGTATACATAGGCTATATGTTGAATTGGTGGCAGACCAAACTCTTGGGAGACAGCTGAGCTTGTAAGTGGGGCATTATATTGGCCCCTCTACATACACCAGCTAGTTAGCAGCCAGTGTTTTTCTTCAAACTTTTATAGTTAAACTGAGTTACTTGAGACCCATCCAGTTAAATTATATATTGTAACCTCTATTTCATGTTTCACCAGAAGACAGCTGAGACTGCCCTGTTGGCCTGATGTACTATAGTTAGCTGGCTAAATACAGTGAAATATAATCTTCACTATATTTGGTCCAGGCCAGTTAATATTTTTCAAGTCTCATTTATTAGCCATTCTTTACTTCTTTAATACTCTGTATACAATATAATTTTGTAAGCAGCCTAATTAAATTCCTTTGTATGTCACTATGTAATAATTCCTTTGTATTCCTTTCTTTTATATAGCCTTGAAATATTCATAAGATCTGATTAGTATTTAGTAATCATGTTTGTATTTTGAAATTTAAATTATTAGTAAAATAATTAATTAATTATTTACACTAAAAAACTAAAAAATTTGAGAATTATGACTTTCAAACTGAACCGAATTTTAAATTGAAATCGAACTTTTTCAAATCAAATCGAACTATAATGTTAAATTAAATGGTTTCATTTTTTTTTTCAAAATCGAACAAACCGAAATAAATAAATAAAAAAAATTGAACTGAACACCGAAATGTCCACCTCTAACCTAGGGGCAATTTATATCATGGACCAGGGTGCACAATGCATTGTGCACCCCATACCAAAACCACATCGATTTGGTTATTTTAATTAATGGTTTGTTTTTTTGGAAATCGCGTTTCGGCCGGTCTGTGTATTTGTGTTAATATTCTGTGTATTCATGTTAGGGGTAGTTGTGACGTGTTTTGTGTATTCGAATGTTAGGAGGATTATTGCTGTGTAGTTGTATCAATATTCTGTGTATACTAGACAAGGATTATGTATATTCATGTTAGTGTTACTTAATACAGGGGTGATGCGTTTGTGTATTTGGTGTTTTCAGTAGACTACAATTCTGTGTATTCATGTCAGGGGTACTTAAACATAGGTTGTGATGTGTTTTGTGTATTCGAATGTTAGGAGGATGATTTCTGTGTAGTTGTGTCAATATTCTGTGTATTCACTCAAGTCATTCTGTGTATTCTAGACAAGGATTCTGTGTATTATAGACAATTAATTCCCCTGAAGTCATTCGCGTCCGCGTTCTCTAACATCAAAACGACGTCGTTTCTGACCAGGGTCCACAGTGTACTGTGGACCCTGGTCCACGATATAACGATTGTAACTTATATAGTCATTTAAAAAATTTATTTTTCTATTTCTCTGACGGTTAAGCCCAGTAGCCCACTATCCACCAAACATTTAGCCCACATTCCTGATTTTTTATTTGTTTATTTTTTTCTTTAAAAACTAATGCACTTTTAAATTTAATTTTGCATACCTATAGCGGGCTCTCAAGTCTCATCTCACTCCACAGGTACGTGTTTCCTCGTCTTTCATCTGATTTGTATCTGCTATGCGTGTATCTCTACGTATATATACTGGAATCGACACCTTTGGATGGTGCACGAGCGCACTTGAATCTGTTTGGCCATCTAGTTTTCGGGGTGGTGAGTGGATATTGCTTTCTACAATGCCGGTAAGGTGTTTGATGAATTGTTTGTGAGATTTTCAGTTGTATATGTAGTGCGAATGGATGTTTGCTGCTTTGCCTGATTTAAACAATTTGACGAGTTAATTGAACAATGCTGGTGAAACGTGCTTTTTGGAGCTACGTTTCCACTTCCTGCGGCTTCTCTTCGTTGGCAGCTACCAATTTGCTGAAATGCGGGGAGGTTGTGAAGCAAGCTCGGGTGTTTATGGAAGCAGATGTTGTTGAATACTCGAAGCTGAGCCATGATACCAACCCCTTGCATTTTGACTCAGAATGTGCCAAGCTTGCTGGATTCAATGACAGGCTTGTTCCTGGGATTCTGGTCGCTTCCTTATTCCCAAGAACCATTGCTTCATATTTTGTAAGTACTGAGTCTCATCAATTTTTGATACTTTTCTCAAGTCATTTGTTTTTTTTTTTTTAAACTTCTTTTCTGGTTTGGTGTTTGGAAAAAACTTGTAGCCGGGCGCTGTATATGTTTCGCAAACATTGCGCTTCAAGTCGCCAGTGTATATTGGAGAGGAGATAGTTGGTGAAATATGTGCAACAAATATCAAGGATCTGAAAGCGAAACATGTGTAAGTTGCCCTGGCTGAATCCCTGATTTCGTATTTTCATCTTCTCCAGGCTCTTCAATTCGTTTTGATTGTCAGGGTTAAATTTTCCACCAAATGCTTCAAAC
>NXFB01000706.1:11171-26691 GCA_002525835.2 Ipomoea batatas
ATTAAGTCTTTCACCCTAATATAATATATGTATTGTAGTATATATATTCAAGACTAAATTTCCCTAGAGGTTTTCACTCTCTCTCTTCCCTACCCACACCTTTCACGCCATTTTCATCCTTCCCCTCTCAAAAATTGATCTTCATTTCTCCTTCAAGTATTCAAGGCAAGATTGCTCTTTTAGGGTTGTTTGAGTTTGGGTAAGTGTATCTATCTAGGAATATTCATTGCATCATATAGTTTTATTAGTCTTTATGCAAGTTCTTATGTTTTCTTTTGGGGATCTTTGGGTAAAAAGATGATCAAGAAAGAGGTGGTGCTTTGTGAGGTGTGTTGAAGCTTTGCTTGGTTGGAAAGAGCTTCAAAAGGTAACCACTATGTCCATCAAAATCTATTTTTACACTCTCATTCTATATGATATTATTTGGTGTTGGAAATCCTGAAATTTCTTGGTTATTAGCCCTATTCTTGGTTGTGTTTGATGGATTTCATGATCTTGTGTCTTGATCGTTTGCCTATTGTTGTTATGAACATTTGTTGGCTAGATTTCCATGATTCTTGGCCTCTGTTAGATGAAATGTTGGTGTATTATGATCTGATTGTGTATTCTGGAACAATTTATTCGTGTCTGAGCAGAAGGTCTGGGAATGGGGGGTGTAAGTTGACCTTGCGGAGGACCTTAGCGGAATAATGTGACCCGCTGAGGCCTTCCGCAAGGCCAAGGCGGTGGAGATGGACGGTTAGGGGTGTTCCGTTGAGGAGGACCGCCTCCTTCTTGCGGAGGAGTGCGGCGGTGATCAGGGTTCCGTTGATGAGTTCCGCAAGGTCTCTGGGAATCTGCTTCCAGAGACTGTTTTGGTTGTTGTTGTCTGATTGTTTCCCCTTTTGTTCTGAACATTGTTGGAGTGTTTTGTTGGGTATTTTACCATGTCTTTGGAGTATTTATTCATGCCTCTTGGTTCCTCTTTTGTACTCATGCTTTGTTGATTCCTTGATTTTGTTATCTGGGAGTTGGTTTGTGTTCATAGTTGAGATGAACACTTTCTTTGGTTGTTTTGGGCTGAGTTGGAGTATGAGTATGTGGTGGTGGATCCTTGGGTATCTTTTGGAGGTTGATGGGTGAACTAACTGTGCTACTATTGACTATATTTGGACTTCGGTCCCTGTGATTGGACTTCGGTCCCTGTGATTGGGTTGAATACCCCTGTGATTGGACTTCGGTCCCTGTGATTGGGCTTTTGCCCCTGTGATTGGACTTCAGTCCCTGTGATTGGACTTAGGTCCCTGTGATTGGACTTCGGTCCCTGTGATTGGGTTTTTACCCCTGCGTACCTAACTTCTAACTGTGGTTGGGTTTTGGTATGATGGTTGGTATGAGGGTTTGGAGGTTGGAGTTGGGAGTTTTCTTGGTTTATGTATTCGTGAGTTCCTTAGGATTATTCGGTTAATTCGTATTTCGGTTGATATCTCGTTGTTCTTTGTTATGGTTGGTTGGTTCATTTATGGTTGTTGTTCGGTTGGTATCTTGTTTATGGATTCGTTGTCTTATACATTCGCTATTGAATATTGGTTTCATTTGGAAAAGTCTTGGTTTATGATTCATTCAGTTTATCATTGTTGAGTATCCGTTTGAATTAAAGAACAGTTTGTTGGTGTTTATATTCTATACGGGTGTGTAAACCTATTTACAAGCTTATGTATATCTATACTTCCTTGCGGGTGTGAATGGTGGTTGCTTAGCAGTCTTTTGCTAATGGTTCTTTGTGTGTTTTCTAGGTTTGCATTAAAGTCTATGCACGAGCGCGATAGTGTACACCTGTATGAGGATGCGTAGACTAGATGTTATGTTTCTAGACTTGCGTTTTGCGCCTGTGTGCCTCTATGAGATGTTATATACTCTTGGTTAGTTGTTGGATACTTTGAGACATGTTTTGAGGATTTTTATCTATGCATTACAGTTCTTATGGTTAGCCTGTGCATCTAGGCTGTGTTTTCTTACCTAGATGTGGCATGATGCCCCTTAGGTTTTAAATTCGCTTCCGCTATGTTATGTTTTTGGTTGAGATAGGCAGCTGTTGTGATAAGTTTTATCTATCTCAGCTTGTGTAAGGTTGGGGTGTCACACATAATTTGCCCTTACTAATGGCACAGTCCAAAATCAAGGCCCAACATATTGCATGGACCAGTTATCTTATTAATTAAGCCGGCAAATTTTATTGTGGACCATGAAATATATATCATTTTAAGAGAAAATTGCCATTTTGGTCCAATGACTATTATAGTAGTGTTGATTGCTATCCGCGACTTTCAAAAATGTTAATTACGTACCATGACTATGCATTTTTTCTCAATTTTGGTCCAGCCGGCCAAATTGTCGGCCAAAACTGGCCGGAAAAAATTAAACCAACATTTATCATGAATTGGGAGGGGTATAAAAGTCTTTTCCTATTGTAATTTTTTGGTCTTTGACTGCTGTTCTTAAAAGTCACCGGAGGCTTGACGGAGAAGACGTCGTTCCAGATCTCCCTGAAGGCGCGGACGATGACGCCATGGTAGTACGGCGAATTGAGCTGGAGAAAGCAGTTGAGGAGCTCTTTGAGGTCGTCTTTGGAGTAGATGTTCTTCTCCAGGATCATCTGGAGCATGGAGTGCCAGAAATCGAGGTAAGGGTCGTCGGAGTCTTTCTCGACGGCGACGCTCTCGCCGCCGAATCTCCCGAAGCCCTTCACCGCCCGGAGGCTCTTGATTTCGGAATTTTCTAGGAAAGTACAAGGAAAGACTAGTTAGGGACATGAGATGCCATGGTTGGACTATTAGATAGCTTCTTTATAAAGTGTAATATCTGCGGTCGTGCCAATGATAAATACCCCACCCTCCCATTGCTCCTTCCCCTCATCCATTTCTCTCTCTCTCTCCCCAGGACAAATTTTCATAAAGAGAGAAGCAAAAAAAAAAAAAAAAGGTCCAAAACTCCATAGCCATCATAGCTTCAAACTCTGCAGATCAGAGAGTGAAGATGGTGAGAGCTCCCTGCTGTGAAAAAATGGGTCTGAAGAAAGGGCCATGGACTCCTGAAGAAGATTAGATTCTGGTCTCTTACATTCAGAAGAACGGCCATGGAAACTGGAGAGCTCTTCCTAAACAAGCTGGTAATTAGGCTTAATATTTTCCAGTTCTTAGTTTCCTCAGGAAAATCCTGGGAATTTGGAGAAGATTAGATGATGAAACAAAATCCCTGCGCCGCCGATTACAATAAGAAAAGACTTTTATACCCCTCCCAATTCATGATAAATGTTGGTTTAATTTTTTCCGGCCAGTTTTGGCCGGCAATTTGGCCGGCTGGACCAAAATTGAGAAAAAATGCATAGTCATGGTACGTAATTAACATTTTTGAAAGTCGCGGATAGCAATCAACACTACTATAATAGTCATTGGACCAAAATGGCAATTTTCTCTCATTTTAATTACACTTCAGTTTCATTTGACAGTATTGCTATGTTTTTTAGTTCATTTTTCCTCTGCACTAGTTCATTATACCAATACTAAAGTATCATTTAAATTATACTATAATCTCATTTGATAATATATATTATATTGTCTGAGCTCTATTTTTGTATTTCATTTTTCACACACACTAGTTTAATTATAATAATATTGAAGTATTATTTTAATTGCACTTCAGGTCATTTGACAATATATGTTATTATATGGCTCTGGATTTTAGTTTCATTGTCCATACACACTAGTTTCATTATAGCAATACTAAAGTATCATTTTAATTATACTACAATTTCATTTGACAATAATGTGTTTTTTTTTAGTTTAATTTTTCACATACACTAGTTTTATTATAGTAACACTAAAGTATCATTTTAATTCTACTACAATTTCATTCGACGATCATGGTTCACACAACGATGTGTAGACCATGGTTCACTGTATAAGAACTGAATTAAGCCATAGAAAATTTTACAATACCATGTGTTATCTAAAATATAACTATACAAGTCCATTTAAACCTAAAAATTTGTGTAAACGAATTGGTTAATAAACTAACACAATAATGACATAAACAATATAAGACTAAACACAAATAGATTAATAAGTAAAGAATTCTAAAACAAAAATATAAACATTATTTTGAAACAAGCTAAATGGGTTATTGTTAAAATATCATATTAAGATTTAAAAACAAAAACATGTACTGATTTTGTTTTTCAATATATTGTTTCAATAATTATGTGACGGAGCATAGTGATTTAATAAATCTATAGTAATTATTTAATAAATATGTAGTAGTGACTTAATGAACTTACAACAGTAATTTAATGTACCTGAAATATTGAGTTTATAACATATACTATGTTGATTAGCCTGTAGTAGTAATTTAATAAACATGCATTATTTACTCAATGAACATAAACTAATTAAAAATTTGTAGTAGTGACTTAATGAACTTGCAGTAGTAGTTATTTAATTGACTGAAAAACTGATTAAAAAATGAAAAAAAAAAAATCAATATGTGTATCAGTTAAAAGAAATTATTATTTTAATTATATAAGTTTTTTTTTTAAATCAAAACAACCAATGCATTAATGAAATAATGACGAAACAAAGTCAGGGGGGACATCATTCCAAAACATCGAAGAAGCCTGAGAATAGGCTGTTGAAGCTAATGCATGCACTAACAAGTTCGAGGTCCTAGCAATAAAACCAATGGAACAAGAAGTAAAAGAACTCAAAATGCGTCTACAATCAGACACAACAATTCCCACATAGGAACGAGGATCAGGCACAGTATTAGTCAACAAACTGTGTAGAGTTGAGCAATCTGTGTGCACATGGACCGAGGCCACCTCACGATTCTTTAGCCAAGAAAGCACCTTCTTAAAAGCAAGGGCTTATGCCATGAAGGGGCTCATGCATACCGGTAGCTTCCCATTTGTTGAATCCTTTCTTTCTTTAATTTCATTTCCATTTTCTATTGTTATTGTTATTGAATCTTGATCTTGAATAGCATATGATGTTTGTGAAGCCCATGAGTGGCTAGATTCTAGGGTAGGGCTTGGATGGAGGGAGTTTTGCATTCATGATTTGAGATGTTATATTAGACTTGATTTTCCTTTTGATTTGTTGAATTTGTGTGTATGTTTGTGATCGATCTTGTTGGATCGAGGGCCCCGATCCCTTCAAGAGTCTAGGATCACCTATTTGGCGAGATATCACAAATGGGTGAGAGCCCAATACTCACATCTCCTGCCCTCAATCCAGAAGGATGAGGTCCGGAGGGAACTCGTAGGCAAGGTGTTTGATAAAATTCCCCAATCGAATGAGGATTGGGAACTTGAGAATGACGCCACTCAAGAGTGTAAACCAAGTCCCTTTAGCAAGACCAATAGGGAATTCAAGCCTTTCCTTAGCGGAATAATGCAAGCTCTGACAAGTCCTAGCCCCATCCATTCTTTTCCTTTTGATTAACTCAGTTTACCAAAGTTTACACCAATGAAACCATGTTCCCCTCTAGTATGTTTTTCCCTTTTCGTTACCTAGGCCATGCAAGATAGGATGCTTATGCTCTCCAATTTGTCATCCTCGTGAGACCGACACTCGGGGAGTTTAGACTCTTCGTTTTATCACTTACGATTCACCTCACCACGAAATACTAACCTTCAAAATGGCGTCGTTGTCGGGGATGGGAAACGGTATAGTTTAAAGTTTTTCTATCTTGAAATTGCTTAGATAACTTGTTTGATTTATTTTCTTTTTACTTCCATTCCATTTGACCACCATTTCACATTTACCCACAACACACCACTTGAGCTAATTTTCAAAAGGAGCTACCTCTTGTGCTCCCATTCTTTGTCTAAACATTTGATTGTAGGTTCGCTTCTACAATGCCATGTATCAACCCCATTCTGACGTAAGAGCTTATTATGGTTATCCACCCTATGAAAGAGACACCTACTATCCACCACCAAAACCTTATCCACCTCCACAATGCTATCGTCCATATCCTTTTTCTTACCCACACCCTTTCCACTATTCCATGCCTCCACCTCCGCAGTATTATCATGAACAAGCCGACGCAGCACACCACTACTTACCCCCAAGACACCATACACATGAGATACCCCTAAATTATCCTCAAATGCACCCCAACGAGCAAAAAAACCAACATCCCGAAAATTTCCTGCATAGTAGCCCATCCACGCGTGCTACATGCGTGGAGGAGGCGTGGATGGATTCCAGTAGCCATCCACGCCATGCCTACACGCGTTAAGTCAGTGTGGATGAGGCTGAGAATGTAATTCATCTTTCTGTTGCTCCAAATCAACCCCCTTCACCCAAAAATAGTCAAGACGCCCTCGAAAAATGCCTCAATGATTTTATACGCGAGACGAGAGAAGAAAATGCCAAACTAAAACAGACCATTACTAAAGAAATGCTATGAATAGTAATTGAGTCATGAAAATTGTCAGTACATGCACTTAGAAAGATGTAATAAAATATGTAATGGAAATATTTTGCATCCACACACAAAAATATGAGACCTAGATAAATGAACTTAGATGGGTTAGTTCGCAATATTCATGCAAGAGTAAATATGATGCAAGTAAAGTAAAGAGAGAGAGATTTTATAGTGGTTCGGAGGTGGTGTAATCCTCCTAGTCCACTTTTCTCCTTTCACTCCAATGAGGGAATTCACTATCTTCAATCACCCAGATACAATAGTGAACAGTGCCAGCCCAACACTTATACAACTTCGAGTATCTCGCACAAAGCTACACTCAATCCCGAGGGCCTCGCACAAAACTACGCTTCCGAGCGTCTCGCACTCAGCTACGCTCCTACACCAACCAAGTGTCTCGCACACAACTGCACTTAATCCTCCGAGTGTCTCGCACAGAGCTACACTCCTACAAGTATCTCGCACAGAGCTATACTCTCGAGCGCCTAGCACAAAGCCACGCTCCTTCACAACGAGTATCTCGCACAAAGCCACACTCAAGGGTTTTCACAATCCTCACTCACTACTTTCCCTTTCTCTACACAAAGTAGATATGGGTTTTACAAGAAAATATTTTTCTTCTCTCTCAGACTTGAGTTTTTCTAATAAGCTTAATACTTGCACTCTCGAAATTTTTCTTCTTGCTTTTTCGAAAATAATAGCTTAGATTGTTTAGATGTGAAGAGGTGGAGAGGTGGAGAGGTGCTTGTCTTCAAGTCTGCATGGGTATTTATAGCTTGAAAAACTATATACCCGCTGTAGATCTTCCAATCTTAATCGTCTATTCAAATCTTGAAATAATTTGCCAACTTGATCTGCAGCTCCTTGATGGCTTTGTCAGGCAATTTTGAATTTTGCCTATGTCATTACTCATTTTGGAAGAGCCCATTCGTCCAAAACGTTTTCACAAGATCAGACTTGTATTCCTTTTAGATCTATAGCCACCAATTTTTACTTTTCAAGTGTGAACACTTGATTTTGCAATTTCTTGTACTGATATGTCAAGTTGATCTCTCCAAGTGGATTCATCCTTGTACTGATATTCTTGCTTGAGCATAATTTATATCATCGAAAAATTTCACCGTCAGCTTCAAGTTGATCACCTCCAACTTTAATTCGAATTTTGCTCCAAAAATAAATTTTGAATTTCAAATTATTATCCCAAAATTGAATTTAATTTTGGCTCAAATTTTCATTCTAAAAATTTAATTTTGGACTGAATTTTTGTTACAAAAAATTTAAATCTTCATTTAGAATTTTGCTCCCAAGGGCGTAGGTTCCACGACCGAGAAAGAAAGAACATACATTGGTTGATCTTAGCTTGCCGCTACTGCTCCGTCCCATAAGAGGAATGTTGAACCTGGGTTTCAAACCAATTACCTTGGGCTTGATGCTGCATTACTTACCTATCCTTCCACTTGTTTTTTTGATGATTTTCACAACATGTAATTAATAAATAACAATAATAAGTCTAATTTATCAAAAATTTGTATGACATTGACTTAAAATTGGACTTTGGAGGTTATACTCCAGACTCAAAAATAAAATATGGGACTAATAAAAATTACAATTTTGACTCATCAAAACAATTACATTTTATTCCTAACAGGTATAACATGCATTCAATTTAATCCCTTAGTCCAATATATTTGCATAAAGATTATGAAACTCATCTTATCAGTATCACCCCAATATTTCTCAAATTTGGATTTCATATTGGACCCATCAACTTAAGAGATGCAAACTCAGCTTCCACAATATCAGACATCAAGTAAGACATATCTAAAATTTCAGAGAAGAAATTATTGGCAGTCACATACATAGAACTAGAAATCTTCACTATCATTTCATTAAAAACATTTAAGCAACTTCACCATATTTTCAACAGAATGGCAATCAATAAAATCAAGCATAAAATCACCTAAATCAGAACTGAATGAACTATCATTTTCTTCTTAGGCTTCAAAAACCTTTTGATATGTAAGTGCATTTTTAGCATCAAATAGGTTGAATTCCATCTAGTTGGCACATTTAGAGTCAAAGAACGCTTGGCTTCCACCCCTATCAAATTAGAAAGGTCCCTGAATTTCTTAAGCCTAATAGAAAAATTTCTCACATATCTAATTGCCTCCCTCACCTTCTTTGCAAATATGTCAACCTCCTTTAACCCATCTTGCACAACTAACGGGTTGTTTGGTTAGCCGTAATTAAGTGGGAGTTGAGTTACAATTCAGTGAATCCTACAATTACAGCGTTTGGTAGGAGGGAATTGCAGTTCAACGGTGTTGGTCCCGGTGGTAGCGATGTGAGTCTAGAAGGGGGGGGGGGTTGAATAGACTCACAAGGAATTTTTTAAAACTTTTTGACAAACGAGATAAACGCAGCGGAAAGGGTATATCAAAATTTTATCTTTACTTTGCACTTGGGATTTTCTTGTAAAAGATACTAGGTTTGAGTTATGTATGCAATGCAATGCGTAAGGTAAATAAAGAGAGAGAGAGAGAGAGTTTTTATAGTGGTTCGGCTGTTAACGAAGCCTACTCCACTCTTCTTCACAACACGTGAAGGTTTGCACTATAATCTCCTTTATAGTACAATCTCCATTACAACAAGCTCCTTTGATCACTAAGCCCGACAGCTTTGTTGTTGTAGGTTTTTCAACTTCTTCCAAGTTTACTCCGCCTCTTTCTACTTCACTTGTAGAGATGGTTGAATAGTTTTGATGATTCTCCAACTTGAAATTCTTGTGATTTGCTTCCTTGATCAGCTTCTTAAACACACAAGAACTTTCAAATAAAATTGAATATCAATTAATAAGCTTATGAATATCACACTGAAAGTTTTTCACTTGAATAGCAATATTTCGCGTAATTCAACCTTGTCAAGGGTATTTATAGGTGGAATTTCAGATCCATTGGAGGGAGAATGAAATTCAAAACCTATTGTCCAGTGTGTAATATCCAATGGGTAGTGTTTTCTTCTTTTTCAGAATGTCAGTACTTTCTAGCCGTTTGTCCACTTTTGTGCAAGGACAAATTGCCTTTTGTCCCTCAAAATGGTGACAATCATTAAATGCTCCTTGGGATCGTTGCATAGGACCCAAAATGACATTCAGTTATACCCATTTTCAAGGCAGTAGATAAGACAAGTTATCAGAGAATGTCTTTGCCTTGGTTGTGATAGAGAATGATTGACCTTATCATTTCTCTTAATTTCCTCGAGTCAATCATACTCTTGATTGCTCGGTTATAAGTGCTTGGCCCTTCCAAGTTTCGACCTAAGATCCTAGTCTTCGGTTCCTCAAGTCTTCGTGTCTTCGCGTCTTCGGCTCTTCGGATGGAACACTCTTCGGTCGAAGTCTTCATGTCTTCGGTATGTAAGACTCATATCCTTAGTAAAGCAAGGATAGCTAAGGATTCGGTTACCTTACAAGACTAAGATAAAAAACATAAACTATTCTAAAGTATTTGCGAAAGTTAGGGGTCTCCTCGTATAGTTTGGTATCATCAAAATCAACAACTCGGGGTTCCTAACAATTTCCCCCTTTTTGATGATGCCAACACCCTACATTCATTCTATTTGGCTTTCTTTATCCATAAAGGAATTTCATTAAAAATGCCAAAATAGTTGAAGTTTTACATTTTAGACGAGGAGTAAAACAAAAACTAGATAACACACACGCTGATCCAAAAGAGAGAAATCTTTTATTTATGAAAAGTTTCATACATCTTTGCAAAAAGTAAAACTGACAAAAATTAAAGATAGAAAGAAAGATCTTCTTATTTTGAGCTCTCGCCAGTCTTCTTCTTCTTCTCCTTTTCCCAAATTTCATATTCTTGGAGTTGCATCATATCGTTGATTTCTTTCCTTGCGTTCACAATGTCGAGACCTTGAAACTTGAAAGCATATTTATGGTGTAGCCTCAGCATCAGATAGTTTTGGACTACTTCACCAAGATTTTCTTCCCTTATAATTCCCAGTCCCACCATGCTATCAGTTCGGGAGCATTCATTCCACCAGAGAAACTTTGTTGCATGGCAGTCAAAATTTGAGCTATGCCATTCATTTTGGTTCGTCCTTCAGCTGCTTTGGTTATCTTATTGGCTTCTTCAAGTTCCTTCATGACTTTCTCAAATTTCTTTTGTTCTTCCTGCTGAATTCGGAAGATCTCTTCGTCTTTCTTCCTTTACTCATAAACTTGTTCATTGTGATCTCGCAAGAAATTATGCCTATCCATGGGTTGCTTCTTATTCCAGAAGGGTGGAATGTTGCACTCTTCCCATTTCTTTCCAAATCCCTCTTTGTACGGGACATACTCGATAGGCTCTCCATTAACTCTTCGAGTCATTTGCTTTGGTTCTTTGCCTTGTCTCTTTTGCCTTTTTGAACTCGGTTCACCACCTGTAGGTTTGTCTTGTGTTCTCTTCGGAGATGGTGAAGGAGATGGAGTTTTTCTAAAATTTAGAATGGTTTTTCTTTGTCTTGAGATATCATCATCATCCCTCACGATAATTTCCTTTCCCTTGCAAGTGTTCGGGGATGTCGTTCCTTTCATCTCTTCCCCCTTGTTGGCATCATTGACTTCGATGAGAGTATCAACTTTGTTGCTCAGACGATTGATGCAAACTTGCAACTCCTTAAGTGTCCACTCGAATTCACATACAAGAGACGCTGTTGCATTTTGGCTTCCGGAAACAGTTTCAAGTTTCGAGCAGGATAAGTCAAGACGTTCCTTAATGAAGGCATGTTTTGTAACCAAATCACGCTGTATGTTCGTGATTTCAGTTACCGAATCCTTCAGGGAACCAAGAGACATAAGATTTTCAGAGAAAGCATTATCAATCTTCTTTTCAAGAGCAGTGATTCTTTCGTCAGTAGTGGATTTAGAGGATTTCTTTTTCTGCCTTCGGACATCCTTCTTGATTTTGGAGACAGACTCATTTAGAGATTTGAATTGTGCATCTTGAGTCCTCGCCAATCCCTGTATAGCATTCAACAAAGAAGTGAAAGCAGAAGAGGTATCAATGATTACCTCAGAAGAATCCGAGCTCTTGGATGCATCAGCAGATGGACCATGACTGTCCTTAGAAGGTGCTTCTATGTTTTCACCTTGAACTAAGACAAGTTCTTTGCCCTCTGCATGATTTATGTCGTCGATTGGTGAGGCTAAGTTTTCGGGACTTGCACTTTTAGATGCTTCCAGGTTTCCATCCGAAGTGTAGTCTGGAAAGACTTCTACCTCAACATCGATTAAGTTAAGATCAGATGTAATCATTTCTTCATCAATTATCTGCAAGCCATCATGATTCGCACCTCGAGATGCTTCCATCATTTCATCTCGGGCTGAACTAGGACTTAGCAAGATTTGTGCTTCCATGGATTCGGTGGGAGCAGACTTCGGCTCATCAGTATGGTGCTGATCAGGTTCATCATTTGCACGAGTTGTCTGGACTCCTGTGTTGGAAGGATTTTCAATTCGAGAAGAAGGAGCATGATTGCCAGAAGGATCATCGTTGTCATCATCATCATTGTTATCATCCTTTTTATCTCGACATCCTTGATTCTGATTAGAATCCGAATCCCCAACATCATCTTCATTTTGTTGACGACTCGGCCCAACATCTGGCCGAAGATCTCTTATCTCCGTTTGTGCTCGAGATATGTTGTGAATTTTGGCAATCTGCATGTCTTCTAACATAAGGCGTTCCCAAGGAGTTCGGTAGCCAACATTCAAATCTACAGATTTGCCAAACCGAGTTGTTTTTCCTTGACATCCGCCATTCTTGCCAATTATACATACGAGCAAGTTCTCGTCTCAGTATCTCTTCGTGAGAACATTCAGCTATCAAAGTTTCGGCAGGAGGCATTTCAACTTCAGATTCCTCATATGCGAACTGTTGAGCCAAAGCTGCATCGGCATTAATTTGTTGAGCAATGGGATTAGGATGAAGAACAAGTTGTTGATCCGATTCAAAAATATTAGATTCGGGTGCTACAAAAGAAATCTCTTCAATCCGAATAGTTGACACACGTGGCCATTGTAAACAGAGATGTCGATTGACATAATCAAGGGCAATCATTATACGGGCCATGGAAGGAGACATATGTTTTGTGATTTGTCGTCGAATAGTTGCAGACATTGGTCGATAAGTTTGATCACAGACTTCCGCATCATCTCCCTCAGATTCTTCTTCTATCATAGTTGATTCGGAACCCGACTCATCTCTTTCACGTGGCAGAGTGATAACCGGCTGTCGTGTTCTGGGCGAGGGAGCAATGGGACTTTCAGGTTCAGCAATTAAAGGCTCGGGAGGTGGTGCTTTTTCTGAAACAGGTAGAGTAGAGATAGATTCAGTTTGAGTGGATTTTGTTGTCATTTGCCTGGTAAGAGGCGTGTGATCTTCCTCATCACTATCTTCCCTGGAAAGATCAAGAGGAGGAGGGAGAACTCGGTGACTATCTTCGAATGGAGCTTCCTTCGGTTCCTCTTCTGCTGGTAAGACAGCAGTTGACTGAGTTTCATGTTCCACTTCAACTTCGACAGCTTGATCAGTTCTTTGTTTCTTTTTCGGCCTTTTGAGCTGTTTTGCTTTCCTCTTTTTAGTGGCTTCTTTTGATACCTTCGCTTCCTCCTCATGGGAGAATTCGGCTTCTTTTTCCTCAGACTTGTCACCTTCTGAAGCTTCGGTAAGATCTTTCTCTTGTGGTCTCTTAGAACGTTTAGATTTATGTTTCTTGGATTTCTTCTTCTGGGCAGCTTCCTGATTTCCTGCCTTGCGCTTTTTTGAAGACTTTTCTGGCTCTTCCTCAACTGAGGGTTCGTCTGAATACACGTGTCAATACCCCATTCGAAGTAAATGCCGAGGAATACGCTCCACCTTCTCTGAACAGTCTGACATGAAAGGACGGGTCATCAAGACGTGATAGCAAAATGAGTGCGTTTCTCTCACCTCATTAAATAGCTATTTCACCTCATGGGAAACTACCCTTATCAGTCCAAATCTCATATACGGCTTTATGCCATTTTTGCCCCCTCATTAAAGGGCATTTAAGGGTTTTTGTCTCTTACACATAAATTCGACCCGCTCTTTCTGAAATAACCCGATTCACCCGATCCACCATCTCTCACCATATATAACCTCCTGGACCTCTTACTTTTTACCTTTTACCCTCCCAAAAAGCACCGTTACTCTTTAAACCCTAAAACCTCTTCAAACTCACCAAAAGTTGGAAATCATGTCATCTTCTGGATCAAGTTCCTCGTCTGAAAGCTCAAGTTCATCCTCCGATGATGTTGCTACTGCCCATGGTCCACAGCCAAAACTGTGACACCCCAACCTCACACAGGCTGAGATAGATACATCTCAACACAACAGCTGCCTATCTCAACCAACAAACATAACATAGCGGAAGCGAATTTAAAACTTAAGGGCGTCATGCCACATCTAGGTATAAAACACAGCCTAGATGCACAGGCTAACCATAAGAAACGAACTAAGCTGTCATATATGTAAAATAAAATAATCCTCAAGTCATAGCCAACAATATTCGAAGCACTAGTCAAGAGTATATAATATCAAATCTCAAAGGCACACAGGCCCAAAACCAAATCCAAAGTCTAAGCATCATAAAACTAAGTCTAAGCGTCCTCATAGATAAGCTCTAACGCGCTCGCGCTCAGACTACTCCATACCTGGAAAACACGCAAAGAACCATTAGCAAAAGAATGCTAAGCAACCACCATTCACACCCGCAAGGAGATATAGATATACATAAGCTTGTAAATAGGTTTACACACCCATATAGAATATAAACACCAACAAACTGTTCAATAGTTCAAACAGATACTCAACAACAATAAGCTGAACGAATCATAAACCAAGACTCAGTCAAACAAAGCCAATATCCAACAACGAAAGCACAATACAACAACGAACCAAAACCGAGATACTAACTGAACAACAATCCAAAAGGACCCAACCAACCTCAACAAGAACAACAAGATATCAACCGAATAACACAAGGACCCACAACAACCAACCAAGAGAAAAATCCCAACTCCAATCTCCAAACCCTCAAACCAACCATCACGCCAAGTCAATCACATAGTCAGAAGTCAGAAGTCAAGAGTCAAACCCGGAAATCCGGTACACAGGGGTGATGAGCCCAATCACAGGGACCGAAGTCCAATCACAGGGACCGTAGTCCAATCACAGGGACCGACAGTCCAATCACAGGGGTAATCAACCCAATCACAGGGACCGAAGTCCAAAGTCAGAAGTCAATAGTCAATAGTAGCACAGTCAATCCAACCAACAACCTCCAAACGATACCAACAAACCCACCATCACATACTCATACTCCAACCTCCACTCAAAACAACCAAACAAAGTGTTCATCTCAACTATGAACACAAACCAACTCCCAGATCATGAATTCAAGGAATTAAGCAAACCAAGAGACCAAAAAGAGGAATTCAAAGACATGAATCAATACTCCAAGATATGGTATAATACCCAACAAATGGCATGGATAAATACTCCAAAAACATGGTAAAATACCCAACAAAACAATCCAACAATAATCAGGAACAAAGGAGAAACAACAGACAACAACAACAGAGATCAGTTCTCTGGAAACAATTTTCCCAGGAACTTGCGGAACACCTCAACGGACCACACTCAACCGCCGGCCTCCTCCGCAAGAAGGAGACGGCCTCCCTCGGCGGACCAGCCTCCTCCGCCCACAACCACCGTTGCCACCTTGCGGATCACTTAGGCGGATTACATTGTGCCGCCGCAGGTCTCCGCAAGGCCAACCCCGAACCCCAGAATCAGTTACTGCACAGACTTCAAATATCATTTCCAGAATACAAAATCAGACCAAATACACCAACATTTCATCCAATTTAGAGTCCAAAAATAGGGAAATCCATAACATCATTGATCATAACAACACTAGGCAAAAGATCAAGATGAAATCCAACAAATACATCCAAAAATAGGGCTAAACA
>NXFB01000709.1:2156-17609 GCA_002525835.2 Ipomoea batatas
AACTGTTCCTGCTGTCATGTGAAGCATGCACACGTACCTTTTGCATTTTCCATATGATTTTGATTTGATTAGAATTTAGACTATTCTGCCTTATCGGTTCTCCTCCAAATACAGACGCACACGTATGATAAGTGATAATATTTACTAGTAGTCTAGTAGTATTTTTATGTGCATAATTGATATCAAATTCATATGATTTTATGTTAATTGGAAGTTAAGTATGTATTTTGAAATTTCACCTATACTAGAATTCAAAGTAAAAATTATATATTTATATACATGTCATTCAAATTAATATATCCAAAAATATTTTAAATATTAACTCAAAAAGTATTAATATTAGCTATAAATTTTAGGTGAACTTAATAGGTTATTGGTTCATATATATATAGTTATGTTATATACATATATAAATTTGGTTCGTATATCAAATATAAAAATCTTACATATAATAGACAAAAGTAAAAATTATATTTATCCTATTTAAATCAAATATATTTTAAAATATTTTAAATATAAGGTCTAAAAATCACTCAAATTAAACTTGTGTTAATTTTATAACATTAATTTAAAAATGAAAAATAAGTGTTAATTAACAAGTTTTTTAAACATAAAACAGAGAATGAAAACTGAAAAATTAAAAATTAAGATAACAGAAATAGAGAATGAAAATTGAAAAAAAAAAAATTAAAAAACAGAGAAAATGTTTCGTTAGTAAACATCACTAGTATCCTGTATTTTCTTATGTTTTATTTTCACATTTTCTGTTTTTATGCTACCTAGCACAGGCTAAGTAAAAATAATTTATCCCCCAATCATCATTTATTAGGCTAATTTTACCCTCCCCATCCTTGTAGGACTATTGCAATTTTAGCCATTATCCAATCTATCAAAATTGTTTAGGGATTTTCACATGCATCCACTTAGTAGTTAGTAGCTCTCACATTAAAATTAAGCGAAACGAGAATTAGGCAAAATCAAGCAAGCACACAAACATACTCTGTAAACTGGCTCAAACATATTAATGCTGCAATTCAAGCACACAACAATCAAGAAACAAGACAGCTTTCTACAAGTAACATTAAGATTAAGGTAAATGGTGCTGAGGAGAAGCTCTATATCATCAAGAAAAAGAAACAGAAAGCTTTTGGCAATTAAAAAGAAAATGTATCCTTAATGGTGGAAATTACAGCTAGAGCATTTAGCTAAGATGATTCAGTAAAGAACTCATTACAACAAAGGTCAGCAATTCAACCTATAATGGAGGGAACAATTATTCCCCAACTCTACAAGCTCTTTGGCCTCTTCAACCTTTGATTGCTCAACCAATTTGTCAACAACCCTCTGCATTGTGGAATCATAAAGAAATTGTTCGAGATCAATAGACTTTTTGCCCAGTTCAAGAACGAAAGAGAGTTCGCCTTTCTCACAAGCTAGAGGAATGAGCAACCGAAATGTCACATGATCAGGACTGCATCCATTTTCTGCCAACTTTCCATACCACATTTTAGCCTCCTCCAAATTCCCCTCATCAACATAACCTTTAATAAACACATTGTAAGTGAATATATCTGGCTTCAATCCATTTTTCTCCATCTCCTCTAGCAATTCTAATGCTTCAGGAAACCGATTTTCGCTTACTAAACCTCGAATTCTTGTAGTGAAACTCCTCACATTTGGAACCACACTCCTACTCTCCATCTGGCTCCATACTTTCTCCAGGAGTGAAAGCTTCTTGCTTTTGGACAATGCATCCAAAACCGTGNTCTTAGAAATAAAATTGTACATTCATACTTAATTAGTTAAGTATAACTTTTGGTATAGGCAGAAAAGAAGTTGTCTAATGTATAAGCATAGTTGAAAAAAATCACTAGGGTTCCTCGGGCGCTTGGGGGACGCCTAGCACCTAGGGTGCCTAGGTAGGGATTAATCGGCAGCTAGCCACGTGTGTATTTTTTAAATTTTATTTTGTATTTTTTTAAAAAAAATTATTTAAGTATTTTTAATTTTTTTTAAAGACTAATAATTATAAACTATATAATATTCTAATAGTTAATACAAAAATATTAAATATTAACCTAAAAATATATGGAGTTTGAACAATTTTAACTTATTTCGCTCGAAACGTTGTTGTTTTGATTGAAATAACCCATTAAAAAAAATAAGAAGAATAATTGCTAATCGCACAACTAGACAGCCTAGTCGTTGCCTAGAAAAACTAGTCGGCACCTAAGAAGTCTAGGCGGTCGGCGCCTCAGGGCCCTAAGCGGAGCTTAGGCGGGCTAAGCGGCCGCTTAGCCGACCGGCCGCCTAGACCACTGATTAAGGTGATACACGCCCGACGCCTAGTGCTTAGGCAGCGATTAATCGGCATCTAAGTGAGATTTTTTAGCATTGTGTATAAGTCCTCTCCCTTGTGACCCAGGCCATTAAAGAACCACAATAAGGTAAATCAACTTAGACTGTTAATAGTTGATCGACTCAAATAAAAATAACTAATATTCAAATATACTTACAAGTTTATATCTTTAGTCATTTTGATTGGAGTTACTTATACGCTATAATTGAGCTTCAAAAATCGAACACTTTTGATGTTTATAGTACTGTCCTGCGCATTTGGGTTGGTAGGCCATCCGCACCATTGTGAATTGTGATTGAGGCCATTGCAAAGCTTAGCCGAAAGTTTTGTTTTGTTTTGTTTTGTTTTTTTTCTTTTAATGCTTGCGTGTTGCAATTCTCACCCGCAGAACTGCATTCATTGTAAGAGGAGGGAGAATTGCATGAATAAAGAGTAAATAATGAATAATTAAATTTTTTTTATATAGTTCTCCAAAAAAAAAAATTGATATAAGATATTGAAAGTGGTGAAGATTGCATTAATATTACTAGACCTATAAAATATAAAGATAAAAATTTAGAAGATCTAGAAAATCTCTATAACTAAGGTAATTGAGTCCAAATTCATATAGAAGTTAAGTTATCTATATATCTATATATATATATTAAAACAGAAGTGCTAGCTTTCCCGCTCATTTTAGTCCAAAAATTTTGAAATCGGTCAACATAATAATATATAATAATTCCTTATCAGAAATTCTAACATTCCTTATCATTCCTTATTTATGGCTAAAATTGACAAAATATTCAAATTATGATTCCATTCTTTATTCAATTCCATTCCTGGATTCCTTATTTATTAATGAAATATATAGCATTGAAATTACATTTATTTTAATTATATTTCTGACATCGATTATAGTATTCCTTATACTATGATGTATATTTTAGTATTCAAAAAAATATTATTATATTATGTTAATGTACGTAATTAAATTTCTTTCATTATAATATTCAAAAAAAATAAAAATTCTAACAATCAAATTACTATATGATGTATATTACAGTATTCAAAAAATATACTATATTATGTTAATGTACGAAATTAAATTTCTCTCATGATAATATTCAAAAAAAATTACTATATAATGTATATTATAGTGTTAAAAAATATTACTATATTATTTTAATGTACGTAATTAAATTACTCTCATGATAATATTCAAAAGAATAAAAATTCCAACAATCAAATTTAAGTATTGTTTTCCGCTCATCTTAAAACTTAAGTATTGTTTTCCACTCATCTTAAAAAACTACTTCTGTTTGAAATTTGAAATTACAATCATTTTTTTTACCTAATTAAATAATTATAAAAATATTATATATGTTAATTTAATTTATAGTAATAATTATCTAAAATATTTATCATACCATGAATCATGATCTACTTTTAAGGTACACTAAACTAATACTCCGTATATTCTTTTTCAACTTAAGTTCAGATTTTTTTATACAAATAAAATTAATATATAAAAATATATCATTAAAAAGTTTTAATTAAAAAATTTTAAATAACACCAANATATATATATATATAAACGTAATTAGCGTGTATACTTCTATCATTAAGATGGTGGAAAGAGCTTGGTTTATCAGAGGAGTTGAAGCTCGCTAGGAATCAACCACTAAAATGGTACATTTGGTCAGTGGCCATGGTTACCAATCCAACTTTGTCAAGGCAAAGGATAGAGATTACCAAGCCAATCTCTCTTGTCTACATCGTGGATGACATTTTCGATGTTTATGGTACTCTTGATGAACTTATTCTTTTCACAGAGACAATCAATAGGTACGTAATAATATAATTATTTTCTTCTTACATGCATATATAACAAGCTTAATAGCTTATACTCTCTTAATGAAGCAATCAACAAGATGTCCTAATTAAAATCTTTTTTTTGGACAATAGATGGGAAGTTGCCGATAAATTACCAATTTACATGAAAATGTGTTTTAAGGTAATTCATGACACCACACATGAGATCAGCAACGTAGTTTACCAAGAGTTTGGATGGAACCCTATAGACCATTTGAAAAAAGCGGTAAGCCAATAACATCATCACAATTTCTCATCTCATACATCTAATTACAAAGAGCTAGATAGAAAAGATTGATATAAACATTACGAAAGTCTATGGTGTTAATGAGTGCCATGTTTTAATTTGACTACAGTGGGCAAATTTGTGCAATGCATTTCTAACCGAAGCAAAGTGGTTTGCTTCTAGGCATTCACCAAAGGCGGAGGAGTACTTGAAAAATGGGATAATAAGCTCAGGAGTACCCATGGTCCTCACCAACCTCTTCTTTTTCTTGGGCTATGGTGAATCCACTGGGACCACAAATGTTGAGGGCATTATATCTTCCGTTGCTTCAATTCTTCACCTCCTAGATGACCTAGGAACCGCAGAGGTGCATTAAAATGGTTTACTAGATTGATCTATTATATTCAATCAGCCCTGATCCTATCATTTTATAGGTTTGAGGCATGACAAAAAAAACAAAAGTCAACATATATTTTCATATCTAAAATTTAAATTAGGTATTGAAAATATATCACAAGTTTTTAAAATATTTACATACACAATAATAATCATGATATATATATTAAAGGGTAGGGGAAGAGGGGGTGGGCCCTTTCCAAGCATGGGACCTGGGTTCTCGACAATGACTTATCCTTGCTTAGTGTTTAGCCTGCATCATTTAGTTATGACATGTGGCGATAGTAATATTTAATGATTTTTATTTTGTTGTACTATACCACAGGATGAGGAACAAGAAGGAAATGATGGATCATATATGGAGTACTACATGAAAGAGCAACAGGGCTGGTCATTAAGTGATGGAAGGCAGCATGTTCTGGATAAGGTTTCCAAGGAGTGGAAGCTACTAAATAAGCATTGTCTTTGGCCAACTACAATTCCGACATCTTTCAAAACAGCTTGCCTAAATGTAGCGAGATTGGTTCCAATGATGTACGCTTACAACGACAACCATCGCCTTCCTGTCCTTGAAGAGCATGTCAAGTTCATGTTTTCCAATATCGAGGAAGACTTGATGTGGTGAAGCTGATGAAAAATTCAATATTATTATATACTGTTTACTTGCTAGCTGATAAATATGGCTTTGGCATTGGGACAAATTGCATCCTTTATTTCATCTTGTACGTATGTATTATCTTCCGTTTATAATAAATGTTTTTTTTTTAAATAAATACAGTCTTTTCAAAAAAAATAAATAAATAAATACAGTAACATTAAGAAGGAGTTACCGGCCCAATGGCTTCGTGAACCTCATATTGAAGATGTCGGGTTGGCCTATCAAGAATGGGCTTGATATTGAATTAGATCTTGAATCTGTTCGCTTCTTCAGCCACTTTCATCCTTAAATATAGTCACGCACCAAGATAAATTATTGATACATGTTCATTTTTAATATATTGCATATTAATTTTATTTTAAATATTCACAATTTTTTACAAGATAGTATCTGTTTTATACTTTTTCAATTTTTTTCAGTTTAAAGAATAAATAAATGTCTCCTTCGCTATAGTTCGATCATGTGATCATCCATTTAAACTGGTAATAGATGTATCATCGCACTGTATAATAATTGTCTACAGGATACCGATAGGGCACAAAAAGCAAACTCGGGATACCGTGGTGGTGGATCACCCTCCGAATAATATGAGAGATCTTCTACGTGCTAATGTCTTGGGTCGCTTGGTGTAGTTGGTGAAATTTGTCTGAAACATCCGTTCCAACATGATGTCCCGCCCGGCCCACATTATTAATGTCGCAATTTAAATCTAACGTGCACGTGTTATTCGATCAACTATGGCTGAGGTTTTTTTTTTTTTTTTAGTTGTTGTACTATGGCTATTGAGTAAGAAGATGAGAAAGAAGATAAACAAAAGACCAGATTTGTAATTCAACTCAACCACAAATGGCCACCACAAAAAAGCTCCATCACAAATCTTATATTTATGTGTGCTTTTTTTTTAAATAAAATTTAGCTGATCTCAATTTTGTCAAATTAATCCTGAATTCACTGGACCTTGCTCTCAGAGCTATTGCGAAGGTGTATGGTGAGTCCCACAATCATCTACAAATGGCCACCACAAAAACAGCTCCATCACAAATCTTACATTTTTTGTTTTGTTTTGTTTTTTTTTTTTGTTTTTGTTTTTTTGTTTTTAACTTAGATGGTCCTAACTTTGTCAGACTAATTTATCATGGACCAGAGTCCGCATAATATTGTGGAGTCTGAATCAAAACGACGAGATACAAAATTTATACTTGTAAGGTATAAAATTTTATAACACAAGACATAGAAAATCACAACACAAGACACATACACATGTTATATATTTACTTATTTTTAAATTTGATTTAGGTACAACATTTATATGTTCATAAACATAGAATTTCATAACACAAGACACAAAAATTAATAACATTAGAAAAAAGAATATTTGTTAGTATTTGGTAATGGTGTGGTTCACATTGATGTACGGTGCACTGAAAGCATGTGTCAAAAAGTAGCTGGATAACCCTGGATTCATCTACACTGCGTTTTGCATTTAACGTGTTAAACTCGAACCCGACCCCACATTTGAAATAGGTGACAACGCATCACCATATTAGTAAGAAACAAAAATTAAGGTTATATATATGCACTCATACAATCTTCTTTCACTTTTAATATATTATATTACAAAATTTACAATTATTTACTATTCACCCTTCAGTAATTCTTTCTCTTTTAAAAAAAAAAAAAAATAACGCCACCATCACATTAATTTATTAAAAAAATTATTTTATTAATAAAATATTAATAAAAATTAAAATAATAATAAAAGTAATAATAGAAATATAAAAGTTGTCAGAATTGCAGACAAATTGCAACAAAAGCAATTTTGTCGGTCAGAATTGCAGCACGCAAGCATTAAAAAAAAAATTTCCAGCTAAGCTTTGCAATGGCCTCAGTGCCTCACGACCCAAATGTGCAGGACAGTGTTATAAGGCTATTCTTATTCCAAAAATTTCTCTCACTTTTTAAAATGGGTCTCACTTCTAATCATCAAATTTATAATTTTTTTACTATTCATTCTACATCCCTGCAAATTTGACAATTTTTAAAAATGGGGTCCACTTTCATTTTATATTATATATATAATAATAAAATAATAAAAAAGAAATAAAAAAGTAAAAAAAAATAATTTAAGGCAGCTTTTGCTCCCAAAATAGTACAAAGATGTCAGTCTTGCAATCTTTCTTAATTTAGAAAGCTTGCAAGACACATGGATAAAAAAAAAGCAAAAAAATAAACAAAATTCCACATATCAATGCCACCTCATCTAGCAAGTCTTCCACTTGCTAGGATGAGGACAACCTAAACATCATGTGCTTGATTCTTGTAGCTCAATTTACTTGAGAATCAAAACACTCCTTTATAGGGTAATTCCGGTCAATATGACTAAGGATATCAACATGTAAGCATAAGGTCACAAGTTCGAATTTCAGTCATCTTAATTTAAACTGATTAACTATGGGCAATCTATATTGATTTACCTTATTGTGGTCCTTTGCTAGCTAGGGTCACAATAAATGACTTATATAGAAAGGATGTCAGTTTTTCAGACCTGCCAACCTCAACTAGGCCAAAAGTTATACTACATCCGTCCCATTTTGTTTGTCTGATTCGGTTAACGAGGCTTGACTGAAGTTATTTTTAATTCAATTTTTCATAATATTATGTTTAGTATTAGTATATAAAATTTATATATTTAAAAACTACACTAAAAGTACTATTAAACACAAAAAATCAAATTTAAAAATAATTAAAAATTAGAGAAAATTGCCATTTTGGTCTACTGACTATTGAAGTCCTATTAATTTCAGTCCACGACTTTCAAAAGTGTTAATTGCATACCCTGACTATTCAATTTCTGTCAATTTTGGACACTCCGGCCAAATTGACGGCCAATTTTGGCCGGAATGTCTTAATTACTCCATTAAGCCTTAATGTGAAGGGCAAAATTGTATTTTCCATCGGATTGTGAATTAACCCGGATCATAGACCCATTTCTGCAAATCTCCCATTTCTTTAATTCTCAATTTCCAGTCTCATGCTAAGCCGCCATTGATAACTCTCCCAAAGCTCAAGATGCATTCTTCTTCTTTCTCTCTTTTAATTTCCTTTATGATTTCTTCTTCTTTCTCTCTTTTAATTTCCTTTATGATTTTCTTCTTCCTGTTTTCCACTTCCATTCTCAATGCCTCTGATCTTGACGTGCTGCTGAAGATGAAGGCTTCCATGGTCAGGCAGCGCAGCTCAAGGCTGAGTGACTGGCGAGACGCCGACAATGCCTCCTCCGGCGCCGCGCATTGCTTCTTTTCCGGCGTGAAGTGTGACGGAGATTCGCGGGTGATTGCTATAAATATTTCCGGTGTTCCGCTCTTCGGCACGCTCCCGCCGGAGATTGGGCTGTTGGATCGGCTCGTTAACTTGACTCTCATCGGTGACAACCTCACCGGAGAGCTGCTGCGCCGGAGATGGCGAAGCTCACGGCGGTGAGAGTTATTGGTGAAGTCGGACGAAGAGGTTGATTAAACCGGGTCTATGAACCGGATTAATTCACATTACCAATGGAAAATACAATTTTGCCCTTCATATTAAGGCTTAACGGAGTAATTAAGACATTTCGGTCAAAATTGGCCGTCAATTTGGCCGGAGTGTCCAAAATTGGCAGAAATTGAATAGTCAGGGTATGCAATTAACACTTTTGAAAGTCGTGGACTGAAATTAATAGGACCCCAATAGTCAGTAGACCAAAATGATAATTTTCTCTAAAAATTATTTAAGAAAATAAGCAATGAAGAAAGAGTTGGTTTGACCAATGAATAGTAAATAGGACAGGTAAAATGGGACAGAGGGAGTAACTCGTAGGACTGTACAACAAGTTTTCCAGACCTGCCAGCCTTAATATGCCCTTGTATTTTTTTTTTTGATCGAATACAATGTCCTTATATAATAATATAATAATAACAATGGCAAAATAGTAATCATATTGAATTATAATTCCACAAACTGTGGAATAAATTCCATAGAATTTGATAGGAATATAATTACAATTTCATCCTAACGAACATCGCCTTAATTCCACTTCTTTATTTTCCTTATCAAACACAAAAGTTGTTTTTGTTTTGTTTTTTTGTTTTTTGGAAAACTTGATTCTTTGTTTTTCTTTCTGTGTATATTTTCATTTCCTCAGTTCCTATTTTCTGTCCATCCAAATGTACGTACAACATTAACGTACATGGCAAGAAGTTAACATAAAATGTTATTTTATTTGCATCCTTTAATTATTGATCTTTTATTTAACCTATTTCACGTTTTTTTTTCAAATGCAATCATTATACTCAATACGGGGAATCGAGATAATTGATGTACCCTGCACAGAAAGCACGTGTCAAAAAAGTTGCTGGATTCATCTACACTGCTGTTTGCATGTTAAGTTCTATATTCCCAATGCCTACTCTAGCACGTATTTTAATTACTCAATTTAACAAGAGGTCATGATATTTATTTATTTTTTCTTTTTTTTTTCTCCATTTAATTAAATTTGAACACAAATGGAATAAAAGTTAGAAGTGTTTTTAAAAGTACATGAAATATTTCTCCATTTTAAATAGGGGCATTATTGAGAGAACTCAGCAACGTGCTTTATCTGATCAAAGAAACCACACTTACAGATGACTCCCATGGCACTCCTTCACTTCCTACCAAATATTATCAAACCTGCGCAGAATCCAGTTGCAGTGTCTCCTCAATCCACAGCTCCTAACTACCCTTTGAATGCGCCTAATATGGTATGTATGTATGTATGTATGTAATACAATAAATTAAATATTGAAAAGAAGAATGCAAATTAAGTTATGATTAGACTCATATTTAATTTGCAGGTGAAATACCAGCAGAAACGACTGGAAATGAGCCACTTGCTTGAGCAAGTGCAAGAAGACAGTTTAAAAGGACTGGTGGTAATTGATTCCATGCAGCGCTTTGGTATGGATCACTACTTTGAAGATCAAATCACTCAAACTCTCACCAAACAATACAAACATTCTCAAACTCTTCTTTATAGCAGTGACCATGACGATCTTTACTCAGTTTCACTTCGTTTTCGATTGTTAAGGCAACAAGGCTTCCACGTCCCAGCAGGTACGTTAAGCGTTAAATAAGTCCTCAAACTCTATCCAAAAGTGCAATTAAACGCTCCAACAATTTAAAAAAAAAAATCAGGTTCAATTAAACACTTAAACTTATTAAAATAGATCGAATAAGTCATGTTTACGGTAACCTGTTATTCACTGCCGCCCCTAATCACTTAAATTCAAAAAATACAGAAATTCTAACCGTCACCTTTGCCGGAAAGGCCACCGGACGGTCGTCTTCTCCGTCGGTAGCCTAGCATAATCTCCAATGGAGAAGACAACCGGAGAAAAAGACTTAATGACTCCGGTAGCCTGGCATTTGACCGCCGTCGGAATGGTGGACTGAAACTTAATGACTGGTTGTTCCAGGTGAACAACCTGTAATAACTGGTCATTTGGGTTTAAATGTATCAAAATGATAAATTCAAGTGTTTTATTGAACTTTTTAATGTTTGAGGATTTAATTGTACTTTTAGATAAAGGTTGAGTGTTTATTTGAACTTTTTTCCTTTAATTCTTTAGTACTAAAATTAGCTAGCTAACTCATGTTGTGAAATGTAACAGATGTATTCAACAGCTTCAAAGGTGAGAATATGAAGTTTAAGAATGCATTGTCGGAAGACATAAAGGGACTCATGGCTTTGCATGAAGCCTCACATCTACGCATAGAAGATGAAGACATCTTAGATGAGGCGTCCATATTTACTACCAATCTTCTGTCAGCAAGATTGTCAAATTTGGATGACAGTGATGCCTTAATGGTTCAAAACACATTGCATATCCTTATCACAAAAGTTTGGCTCGGTTCACGATAAATAATTTTCTTAAAACTCATAACCTAGAAAAGGATTGGGAGAAGCTCTTAGCAGATTTAGCAAGAATGGATTTCAACGTGATGCAGTGTATATACCATGAAGAAATCCTTCAAGTTTTCAAGTAAGTGGAATATTTTTTTATGCTTTTTTTTTTCTCTGGAAAAACATAGAAAACATAAAGGTCCTATTTGGTAAAATAGGTAGTTTATTAGTCAATTTTTTAGTTTGTTTGACCATTATTAGTTGTTTGACTTGGTTAAATAGTCAATATGAGTATTTGTTTAATCATTTTTAAATTTTTTAATAGCTTATTGCTTCAAAATGCTAAAGTTCAAAAAACTGCTCAAAATATTTTTTTATCTGCTTTTTGAGAAAATAAATTATACCATTATCTTTGTACAACGAACTATTGCTATCAGCTAGTCAAATCAACTAATCCAATCCGCTAACAACTATTTACTAAACACCCCAAAATGCATTTTTTTAACAATGTTTTCCATTTTTTGTAAAATACGTTTCGTCTATATATATACATTTTAACCTAATTAGCATGTATACTTCTATCATTAAGATGGTGGAAAGAGCTTGGTTTATCAGAGGAGTTGAAGCTAGCTAGGAATCAACCGCTGAAATGGTACATTTGGTCAGTGGCAATGGTTACCAATCCAACTATGTCAAGGCAAAGGATAGAGATTACCAAGCCAATCTCTCTTGTCTATTTCGTGGATGACATTTTCGATGTTTATGGTACTCTTGATGAACTTATTCTTTTCACAGAAGCAATCGATAGGTACGTCGTAATATAACTATTTTTTTTTTCTCACATGCATATATAACAAGCTTAATAGCTTATAGTCTCTTAATGAAGCAATCTACAAGATTTCCTAATCAAAATCTTTTTGTGGACAATAGATGGGAAGTTGCAGATAAATTACCAAGTTACATGAAAATGTGTTTTAAGGTAATTCATGACACAACACATGAGATCAGCAACATAGTTTACCAAGAGTTTGGATGGAACCCTATAGACCATTTGAAAAAAGCGGTAAGCCAATAACATCATCATAATTTCTCTTCTCATCCAATTGCAAAGAGCTAGATAGAAAAGATAGATATAAACATTACGAAAATGTTAATCGGTGTAATGTTTTAATTTGACGACAGTGGGCAAGTTTGTGCAATGCGTTTCTAACAGAAGCAAAGTGGTTTGCTTATGGGAATTCACCAAGGGCGGAGGAGTACTTGAAAAATGGTATAATAAGCTCAGGAATACCCATGGTCCTCACCAACCTCTTCTTTCTCTTGGGCTATGGTGAATCCACTGGGACCACAGATATTGAGGGCATTATATCTTCAGTTGCTGCAATTCTTCGCCTCCTAGATGACCTAGGAACTGCAAAGGTGCATTAAAATGGTTTACTAGTTCAATCAATTCAATCAGTAACGAATCCCGATCTCCCTCCCCCCCAACACACAGAGACAGTGAGCCCCTTCCAAGCATGGGTCCTAGGCAATAACTTATATTGTCTTTGCTCAGGGCCATCCCTACGTCATTCAGTCATGACATGGCTGGAGTAAATGTTTTTTATTTTGTTGTACCACAGGATGAGGGACAAGAAGGAAAAGATGGATCTTACATGGAGTACTACATGAAAGAGCAACAAGGTTGGTCATTAAGTGATGGAAGGCAGCATGTTCTGGATAAGGTTTCCCAGGAGTGGAAGCTATTAAATAAGCACTGCCTCTCGCCAACTATAATTCCAACATCCTTCAAAACAGCTTGCCTAAATGTAGCGAGATTGGTTCCAATGATGTACGCTTACAACGACAACCATCGCCTTCCTGTCCTTGAAGAGTATGTCAAGTTCATGTTTTCCAATATCAAGGAAGACTTGATGTGGTGAAGTTGATGAAAAATTCGGTATTATTATATACATACTGTTTACTTGCTAGCTGATAAATATGGCTTTGGCATTGGGACAAATTGAATTTCATCTTGTACGTATGTATTCTCTTCCGTTTGTAATAAATGCCTTCTAAAATAAATATATAGTAACATTAAAACTCAATAAATCTTAAATCATGAAGAGTCTAACCCCGTGAAATGCAGCAAAAATTTTAAGACATCGGTATATCTTTGGTCACCAGTTAGTTAATTAATATCACGGAACTACCATTGTTTTCCACATGTCAACTTTCTTTGAACAGATAAGCTCTGACTTTTTTTTTTTTCTATAATAAATAGCATTCGTACACAAACACTATCCACGGTCCATGCATCATCACTTTCATACATTCATTATTCTGGCATTACTTAATTTTTTTAAGCTTTCATGAATTCACTAGCTAGCTAGCTAGATTATAAAGTCTTTATATTTATTTAGCTGATAGTAGTTTTTTAATTGTTTTTTAGTACTAATTAATTTAAAGAGTGTTTTGAAGGGAAATAACTAATTAAAGTATACATATATATGAAAGTTGTTTATTCAAAAAAATATATATGAATGTTGTTTTAAAGTGGTGATGGAATGGAGTGCGTGTGAGGGGTATCCTCACACCGGATATGTTTCAAGGAGTGGACCGGAAGGGTGTTGAATATTAGGTGGCCAGTTAAGCACAAGAGTGTAGAGTGTTCCGAAGCTAGTTCGAGAGTGAGTTGAGATATGAATGAATAACTATGTGCAAAGTGCAATGGTAAAGCAATTAACAAGCAATATTAAAATAATTAAGGGCTTGGACTAGGTTACTTAAGTGTAGATGATATAGTGTATCCTTGGTTATAGCTCATGTAATGCATTGACATGAGAACTAGGCAGATGCTACTATGTGTCAACGCCACTCTCGTGGTCGTTAGACTCTCAATTAGCTCCGAGACCCACTTTCATACCTTATTGAAGACATTATTGATGTTTATGCCACATTTGATCAAACCATTCAATTTTTAGATGCCATTAACAGGTAGATAACATTCATATATATCTTCACTTTTCTTCGTTTCTAATTCAATTTAATCGTAAAACACTTTTAAAATGAGAAAATATTTTTTATGTATTCATATATTTTTACAATTCTTCGCTTCTTAAATGACCTTGACACTACTCAGGTAAAGCTATCCGTCTGTAATTATAGTACGTACTATTAATGTTGTTTTTGACATGGATGTTTATGAAATATATATATCTCAGGGTTAGAAGCAAGATAGAAAAAATGCGTCATATGTAGAGTACTCCGTAAAAGAAAACCAAGGTGTTTCATTAATACGGTTATCAAGATATATAGTAAGATGAGTTATCAGATTATGCAAACAATGACCTATAAGTAACATTAAGATTAAGGTAAACGGGTTTGGCGGGTCGAGAAGGTTTGATTTTGGGAGGAGAAGGTTTAGAGACTTCATTGAACATGTGTTTAGCTCTAGCCTACTTCTCTTCTCTTGACCAGAAAAAAAAAAAATAAAAGCAATTATTGCTCTAAGATTATTAGGAAGAAGTAGAAGACGAAGTTACCGGCCCAATGGCTTCGTGAACCATAGATTACAGATGTTGGGTTGACCCATTAAGAATGGGCTTCATATTGAATTAGGCTACGCTTCTTCAGCCCACTTTCATCTCTAAATATATATAATTTGTTAACAAATTTTCTTTATGTAAAAAAAAGAAAAAAGCCTCACCAAGATGTGAATTACAAAATAGTGTCGTTTCAACGTTACGATTGACCCTAATTGACGATAAATCAATAATACAAACAACACCAATCCTGTACGATTTTACATGAGGGTCCAAGGCTAAAGAAAAATAAATGCTTCTGATTGACGTGAGAAAATTGAATGGCAGCGATGGATTATAATAATTCCTTTAATATACACTCAACAATGTTTACTGATAATCGATTATCAGTCACATCAAACATGTGCTTAAAAACACAGATCAGTGTAGTAGCACGTTTCTCCTTTGGGTCTTTCATTCTAATGTACCCAAAATAATAATAATAATAATAATAATAATAATGCTTTTTTTTTTTTTTTT
>NXFB01000711.1:0-12326 GCA_002525835.2 Ipomoea batatas
ACCGAACAAATCGCGATCAAAGCTTGGAATCTCTCTCTCTCTCTCACGAAATAAGGATGAAGATGAAGAAATGAAACTTTAGTTTCATTCTTATCACATTATATATATATATACGAATTAGGATATATATATAATAATAATAATAATAATAATAATAATAATAATAATATATATGGATACTTATCCATCCAAATCTATATAATAATAATATTACTAATAATAATAATAAAATATGGATTAATCTTATCTCATAAGCTTGGTACTAAAATATTAATATTTTAATTACAAGGTAAAAATTAGTGACACTTGTCACTACCTTGTGGTTCCAAAATAAAAATCTTTTAACTTATCAGCTGTGGTCCAAACAGATAAAGTTTCGGTGGAAAATAATTTAAATAGGAATAATTTTGAAACCAAAAATTTATCTCAGACTAAAACTCAAAATTGGGCTAGGTTCGGTACATCGCGAACTATAGTGATGCTACGATCAAAATAAATTTCCACTGCTATGGACCAAATTTTCGGGGTATTACAATGTATGTTTTTGGTTGGGATAGGCAGCTGTTGTGTTAAGTTTTATTTATCTCAGCATGTGTAAGGTTGGGGTGTCACACTTGCGGTGCGGACTAGCGGTATAATGTGTCCCGCGAAGCTAATTCGCAAGGGCAAAGGTGGTGTGGTGTGGCGGAGTGGTGTGGCCCGTGAGGCTACCCTACTGCCTCTAGCGGTCCAGTGAGGCGGTGCGTTGTAGCCCGCCAGCTTGTACTGTCAGTTATAGTTTGTTGCTGTTCCAGTGTATATTTCTGATATCCAGTACTTTGTCATTCTATATTTGATTCCTAAGGTTCATTCTGAGTGTTATGTTGAGCATCATACCTTGATTATTGAGTTATAATCTATTGTTCTTGACCCTCTATGTTGGAGTAATTGTTGAGTATCATTGGTTTGATTCCTTGGTTGATATCTTGTGAATATTGAATTTTTCATTCATATTCTGAGTCTGAGTACATTCTTGTGTGAATACTTTCCTTGGAAATGAGTTTGAGTTCGATATGTTGTGGTCTTGGATTCTGGTGATTGATTCCTTGAATTCCATGTTGTCATATATACCCCTTTGGATTGGAGGCTATTTGAGCTTCGGCTCTATATATGTATTATTATGGATCGGAGGCTATTTGAGCTTATATGCTCCTATTATGTGACATTATGATATGTGAATTATATTGTAGATTGGAGGTTTTTTGTGGATCAGAGGCTTTTTGTAGGAGGCTATGAGCTATGGCTTTATTATATGGTGTGAGCGGTTGGACTGGTGTTTCGGATGGACTAGTGAACCCGGATTGACATGTGTTACGGGTGGATGTGGAGTAAAGGTTAGAACAACCCTAAGCCTATTCTATGTTCTTGGTCGTGTCACTCTATGTTGAGTAATGTGAGTCTATTGATTGGTTGGTTAACTATTTTGCAGGTATGGAGTAGAACCGGTATGTGAGCGCGCAAGTTTACCGTTCTATTCCTCTTTTATGTTCTAGTTTAGTAGTTTGATGTTTAGACGTTGGGTCTGCGTGCCTTAGAATTTAGTTGGCTGTAATAATGGATTTATTATGTTTCAGTTTGAGGATTATGTGACTATGTGGAACTAGCCTTAGCATCTAGGTCTTAGGACTTAGATGTGGCGTAGCACCCCGCCTATGTTATAGATTCGCTTCCGCATTTCAGTTCTTTAAGTGTTGAGGTATCCATAGCTTTATCTTAAGATTATTGCTTTATCTCAGCTCGTGATTTAGGGGTGTTACAGTCTATATCTCTCATTTTTTTTAAAATCTTCCTATTTGGTCAACTACTAATTTAAAGTGGTCTAAAGACTCTTTGAAACTGTTCTGTTCAAGCCAATGGCTAAACTATTTCTAAAATGTGGTCTATTCAAGTGTCAAAACCTACTCACAAACTGTACTTATTTTCAAATTAGAAATGTAACTATTTTTACAGGGCGGAGTAGAGCTTACTTATCAATTATGCTAATTCTATTTGTTGTGTTTTCCAAATCCTCTTATTTTCAAGACTTGATAGAAATGACTCGATTTGAGAGCGTGACATAGGACTAGTACCCTTGGAGTTGACTCTCAACATTAATGGTTTAGTTAGAATCCAAATTGTTGTATTATAGTTGAATTGTAACTTGGACAGTGAATTGTTATATTGTGGATTATTGTATTGTGATTTGTAATTAGAACTTTGTTAGCCTGTGCGTTTGGGTCTAGTGAGTTAGCCCGAGCATGGCGTGAAACCCCATTAGTTTAGAGTTTGAATTTGCTTCTGCATTCGTATTCAATATTTTAATAAGAAAGATTATTCATTTATGGTATTTTTTTGGCCTTTAAGTTGGGGATGTTACAATTTAAACATCACGATTCACTCTTTGCCTCTTCAATCCCTCTACTTCTCACCCTTTTCTTCTTCCTCAAGACTTAGCATTTTTGCAGGAGATCAAGAGACTCATTGGCAACCATTTTCCTCCTTCCTCTTTTCTTCTTCTTCTTCCTCCTTCCTCATCCCCTGCACTACAAAAAAACGCGGAAATAACGACGGATTTAGCGACGGATTCATTCCGTTGCTAATTTAGCGACGGAATAGCGACGATTTAGTGACAGATTTAGTTTTTTTCAAGAAGTTGATAGTTAGCGACGGATTAATGACGGATTTGCAATGGAAATTTGCGACGGAAGACTTTTGTCGTTAAATATGTAGCTAATATTAGCGGTAAATTTCCGCGCAAAAAATTGAGACAGATTTGCGACAGATTAGCGACGGATTTTTCGCGGGATGATTAAATAATTTTAATTGCTTGAGAATAGCGACGGATGTTAGTGTCCGACGCTAGGTAGCGACGGATTATATATCCGTCACTAAATATAAAATTGCAATCTATATTTTTTATTTAATATAACGACGGATTTTAGGATCCGTCGCTATATGTAGCGACGGATTTCGGTTCCATCGCTATATATAGCGACGGATCCTCTATTCCGTCGCTAGAACATTATGATGCGGTTTTATTTTACTTTTTAATATGAAGCGGGAATTTTTTTGATAAAACTTAGCTAGGGAATTTTGAATCCGTCGCTACTAAACGTGAATATAGATTTAGAGTGCAACTTTTCTTTTTTAAACATTCTAATCTGCTAACCCTAAACATTGTTCCAGCCGCCAACACCTCCGCCAGCACTACCGATTGCCGACCGCTGCCCATCGCCCATCGCCGACCGCCGACCACTGGCAGCACTACCGCCGCCGCTGCTTGCCTCGCCGACCGTCGTTGCATGCTCCACCGAACCCACCGCCGTTGCCGTTTCCTTCTCCGCCGCTGCTTGCTCCGCCTACCGCCGCCGCTTCCCCCACCGTGCACTGGTATGTATAATTTATTTTGTTTTTTTCTAGGAATCTAGGTACTAGCTGCTGAGTTTTTATTTATCTTACTAGAGTTAGTTTATTTGTTACAGTGTAATGTTAATATAATTTGCTCTGTGAAATGTTTTCATCTATCCTTTCTTTAGGCATTTCTTTAGGCATGACAATGGCCATATCCTTACTTTAGGTTGGTTGAGCAAGATAGTGTCTCATGGTTCTGCTAGATCCTTTCCTTTATTGTGAAATGTTTTCTTCCTCATCTTTTATTCTTGCTTCTAGAATGCTTGGATATGAAGGATTGGAAGTTATAAATCCTGAAGGAGGTAAAGAAGATGCAGAAGAGGAAGCACAAAGAGGAAGATGGAAACAGGAGGTGAGTCATCTTTCAATCATATGAAATTTTCTATTCAATGAAAAAGGAATCTATAATCTCTTACAGCATTTTACTTTATGTATTTAATTTATTTGTATGGAAATAACTTTTTTCTTTTTATTTTGCTTGTGTCTTGGTTCATCTATCAGTATATACAGGTAGTTAATACTGCTGCCATGTATGTAAATTGCAGATTTAAGTCATAGGACTCTACTCAAGTATCCAAAACTCTATGCTTCCAGCCATAGACAGGAGAGTTACAATATGCACCTTTTCTGGATTACAATGATGGATACTCTATGGAAAAGTCTAGTAACTTATAATCATTGTGGCATTGTGTAACACCCCGTAAATTCGTTCAAGCCTTTCGTTCGTCAATTAATTCTTTGGGCAATTAAATTAATTCCAATTGGGCTAATTCCTTCAATTTAATATATATATATGTATATATATATATACATTCCTTGAGCCTAATTTAATTATTCTAATCGAGAGCCCAATTAATTGAATTTATTCTTGTAAGGGATTTTATTCAATTTGGATCCTTACAATCTTTGTAATTAAATATTCCTACAAGCCCAATTTCTTGATCATATATTAATATAATGTTTCTAAGACATTTTATGGGCTTCCTTGTCCTAATTATTATATTTAATTGTAAGGGGTAAATTCATTAGCCCAACTTACTAGTCTTGAATATATTTAATTCCTATATCTATTATAATGTATACAACTTAAGCCCACTTCATATTAATGTCTTACACCCTAAATATTGTATGTATTCTTAGTATATATTTTGAAGATCAAAAACCCCTAAAAGTTTTCACTCCTTCTTCTCCCTACTCTTGCCTTACACGCCATTTTCATCTAAAAATCATCCAAAAATTATCTTCATTTCTCCTACAAGTTTTCAAGTCAAGATTGCTCTTTTATGCTTGTCTAGGATTGGGTAAGTGCATCTAGCTAAGAATCTACCTTGTATTTTGTGGTTTTGTTAGTCTTTTTGCATATTCTTATAAATGTTCTTTTGGGGTTCTTTGGGTAAAAGATGATCAAGAAGGAGGTGGGGCTTAGTGAGCTAGCTTGAGGCTTGATTGGATTGGGAAAAGCTCTTAAAGGTAACTACTATGTCCATCAAAATCTATTTCTACACTCCTATTCTATATATGATGTTCTTGGTGTTGGAAATCCTGAAATTTCTTGTTGTTTAGCCTATTTCTTGGATGTATTTGTTGGATTTCATCTTGATCTTTTGTCTAGTGTTGTTATGATCAATGATGTTATGGATTTCCCTATTTTTGGACTCTAAATTGGATGAAATGTTGGTGTATTTGGTCTGATTTTGTATTCTGGAAAGGGGTATTTGAATCTGGGCAGAATGGTTTTTGCTGGGATCTGGTTTGGCCTTGCGGAGATCCCTGGCGGCACAATGTAACCCGCCTAGGTGATCCGCAAGGTGGCGACGGTAGGCTCGGGCGGAAGGGGAAGGCCCATTGAGGGAGGTCGTCTCCTTCTCGCGGAGGAGACCGGCGGAAGACAGTGGTCCGTTGAAGTGTTCCGCAAGCTTACTGGAATTCGATTCCAGTGAGCAGCTCTCTGTTGTTGTTGTTGTTGTCTGTTGTTGATCCTTTGTTTCTGATTATTGTTGGATTGTTTTGTTGGGTATTTTACCATGTCTTTGGAGTATTTATTCATGTCATTTATTGGGTATTTTATACCATATCTTGGAGTATTGGTTCATGTCTTTGGTTTCCCTTTTGGTATTCTTGATCTATTGATTCCTTGATTCATTACCTGGGAGTTGGTTTGTGTTCATAGTTGAGATGAACACTTTGTTTGGTTGTTTTGAGTTGAGGTTGGAGTATGAGGTTGTGATGGTGGTTTAGTTAGTATTGTTGGAGGTTGTTGGTTGGTTTGACTATTGACTATTGACTTCTGACTTTGGACTTCGGTCCTTGTGATTGGGTTGATTACCCCTGTGATTGGACTGTCGGTCCCTGTGATTGGACTACGGTCCCTGTGATTGGACTTCGGTCCCTGTGATTGGGCTCATCACCCCTGTGTACCGGTTTTCCGGGTTTGACTCTTGACTCTTGACTTCTGACTTCTGACTATGTGATTGACTTGGTATGATGGTTGGTTTGAGGGTTTGGAGGTTGGAGTTGGGATTCTTTCTTGGTTGGTTGTTGTGGGTCCTTTGTGTTATTCGGTTGATATCTTGTTGTTCTCGTTGAGGTTGGTTGGTTCCTTTTGGATTGTTTTTCAGTTAGTATCTCGGTTATTGGTTCGTTATTGTATTATGCTTTCGTTGTTGGATATTGGCTTTGTTTGACTGAGTCTTGGTTATTGATTCGTTCAGCTTATTGTTGTTGAGTATCGGTTTGAACTATTGAACAGTTTGTTGGTGTTTATATTCTATATGGGTGTGTAAACCTATTTACAAGCTTATGTATATCTATATCCCCTTGCGGGTGTGAATGGTGGTTGCTTAGCATTCTTTTGCTAATGGTTCCTTGCGTGTTTTCCAGGTATGGAGTAGTCTGAGCGCGAGCGCGTTAGATGCTTATCTATGAGGACGCTTAGACTAGTTTTATGATGTTTAGACTTTGGGTTTTTGGGCCTGTGTGCCTCTGAGATATTATACTATTGATTAGTGTTTTGAATATTGTTGACTATGGATTGAGGATTTATTTTATTTTATGAATGACAGCTTAGTTCGTTTCTTATGTTTAGCCTGTGCATCTAGGCTGTGTTTATACCTAGATGTGGCATGACGCCCTTAAGTTTTAAATTCGCTTCCGCTATGTTATGTTTGTTGGTTGAGATAGGCAGCTGTTGTGTTGAGTTTTATCTATCTCAGCCTGTGTGAGGTTGGGGTGTCACACATTGCTTCCTCACCTTATTGTGAAGGCTATACAACAAAGTTTCTGGCCTTCTGATATACACTTGTCATTTTATGTTTTCTATTCTGGCCTTCCCACACCAACACGAGCAGAGGTATCAGATATTGCCATTGCAGTTAGAGAGGGTGTTGATGCTGTCATGCTTTCTGGAGAAACAACTCATGGAAAATGAGTAGATTTTCTAGGTGTAACTGTTAATACCTTATTAAGTATAGTGCAGAATTTATTTTTCTTGCATTGCAATTAATGCCTATTTGAAATTAGGATCTATATATGTAAAACATAGTCCACCTGCCTGTTAAATGGGGGAGATGATGATTGGTGGTGTTAGGGACATTGCAGTAGGGGAACTGGTTACTTATGAAGGTTTCTCATCTAGGGGATTTATTAGTATTAAACAATTTTTGTTTATGCAATAGGTTTCCCCTAAAAGCTGTTAAAGTTATGCACACTGTGTCTCTGAGGACTGAAGCAACACTTGTTGGCGGTGAAACACCACATAATCTAGGCCAAGCTTTCAAGGTTTAACTGTTAATCCTTATTTTATTAGAACTGTTTCTGTTACTATATGTGCAGTCTTTCCCTTCTTACAAAATTACTTACTGCCTTCATTGTTTTTTTACAGAACCATATGAGTGAAATGTTTGCTTTCCACGCAACCATGATGTCTAACACTCTTGGAACTTTAATAGTTATTTTCACAAGAACTGGTTTCATGGGCATACTACTGAGCCATTACCGACCTTCTGGCACTATTTTTGCCTTCACAAATGAGTGAGTCTCTCATCCATTATAGAACATTTGTTAATGTTATCTAAGATGGAAGTTGGATGCCTAGGGATTACAGAAAATGAATTTGTTATTGACACTTAAAACCTGTTCTGGAATGATACTATATCTAATCAAGTACATTGGCAAGTAGTGATAAGTAGTACTGTGCTATGCCCAGTTTGTTATCTAGATGCTCGTGATTAAAACGTAATTATTCGAATTTATAAAACTTCTTGTGTGGTGATTCTGAAGAAGTTTTGCAAGTTCCATTAATTGTTGAGTTGTAATTCAACTTCAGGAAGAAGATACAACAGAGATTAGCTTTGTACCAAGGCATATGCCCCATATACATGGAGTTCTCTAGTGATGCTGAGGAGACATTTACAAATGCATTGTCGGTGTTGCAGGTGAGATCATCACTATATCTTGATTTCTAGTTATCTATTTCTTCTTTGACCTTTTATAAGCAGTAATCTATGCTATACAAAATTTGAACATTCTTGTTTCTTGTGAGACTTTCCCGATTTTCACGGTCTCCTTTGCATCATTGTCAATTACAGAAGCAAGGAATGGTGAAGGAAGGAGAACAGGTAACACTTGTTCAGAGTGGCCGACAACCTATCTGGCGGCTTCAATCCACTCACAACATTCAGGTTAGGAAGGTTTAGACGTCGACCATGAAAGATCCGCCATCCATAGATACGTGATTTGAAAAAAAAAATTTGTCTAGTATTGCACATGTTTCGAATGATTTTTCAAGTGTTGCACATGTTCTAGATAGACCTATGGTGATATGAACATTAGTATGAGCTTGAATTGAATATTTTCCCTAACTTTAATTGACATCATAATTAAGTTATGCCTTTTCTAAATTCATTTGGACCACTGTGGTAAGAATTTAATTTGTTGTGGCTTACTAGAGCATCTACTTGATTATAAGATAAGTGAAATATGTTTAGTCTGTGCAAAATTGCATTTGTAATCTCATTCAATTACTGTTTAAACCACCAAATTTATAGAGTTTTTGCTAGACCACATAAGCACAATAGTCAATAGGGGTGAGTTTGCAACTCATACAATTATTAAAGAACTGTAATGCTTTATTTACCTTGTATATGATCAAATCAATTTCTTAACTGAAGTGCAACACTTAGTAATTTATGTAATGTTTTTTAATTTGATATGAACTTAGAAATCCTTTTTGGACGCTCTGTGCTTTATTTATGAAATGGTTTTTGCCATACTTTCTAATGCTTTATTTTACTTGGTTTATTAAATACCATCAAGCATGATTTTCTTTATGATGTTAATGATGTTGTACTATTATTCATTAGTGGTTGAAATTTATGATGTTAATGATGTAAACACTTCAATATTTAGTTGAGTAAAACTCAATTGAAACCTTGAAAGGTCTTTTCTTTTCCTATTCTGAACCTTTCCCAAGTCCCTGACTATGTTCTAGAAAAGTTTAATTATTTGTCAATTGTCATGAATTAGTTTTTGTGCGTGACCATTTTACTCTTCTAAAGTCTGCATTAACACTTTCATATCATTTAAGTCCAAAAAATAATTTGCGCATCCTATGGTTAGATGTTCTCCATATGGAATGCCTTAATGACAACTAGTTAACTTTTTCAGTCTTCAGGGCTATTTTAAATATTGGACTGTATTGAAAAGGGGCTTTAGATTTTTTTAATGGCCATTATTATGAAATTGCTTTTCAGAATGCATAACTTATGGAAGGTCAATGAAATTGAAGGCAAATAAAAAGAGTTTGATGCTTGATGTTGAGTATGATGTTTGATACTTGATGCTTGAATTGCAGGTGGGTGGGTGGAGGAGATCATGTTCATGGTTTCAAGACTTTGATTTTGCTAGACTTCCTCAACCCAAAAAGATAATTTCACACTTTTGTTATGTAATTGCAATTTTGATTTTATAGTATTGTGTTTTGATGATATACATTATTGTATTAAAGTGTGATTTAAAGTATTGTGTTAAGTATAAAGTTTGATAATAGTTTAATTTTATGATATAACGTTTGATGTTAATTTGATAGTAGTAGGTAGTGTTAGATATAGTGTGTTAAATCTTTAACAGGTAAATTTAAAAAAAAAATAAGCGTTTTAATTATAAAAATAATTTTTTTTAAAAAAAAAATATAATTAGCGACGGAAATATCCGTTGCTATCCCTTTCAAATTCGTCTTCAAATTAGGAAATTAGCGACGGATTGTTTTTTGATCTAACGATGGATTTTCCGTTGCTAGATTTATTTTACTTAGCGACGGATATTTCCGTCGCAAAAATTTAACGATGGAAAAAATTGTGTCACTAAATTCTAGCGAGAAGGGTTTTTGTGACGGACAGATTCCGTCGCTAAACCCTTTTAGCGACGGATTTTGCCCTTTTAGCGACGGATAAAGGATTTTATCCGTCGCTAAAAACGCGTTTTTTTGTAGTGTTGTGTATATTTGTTCATGTGTGTATGAGCTTATATATGTCATTATTGTTATGCATATTGGTATAAACATTTAGGAGGTGAAGGAAGTGGGCATCATTGAAGGTTAGAGGAGGGATTCGTGATATTAGACTAGCAAGCTTGAGGTATAGCCCATTGCTTCTCAAAATCTATCATTTGTCCCATTAAAGGGATATATGTTTATTGATATTTTGTGAAAATGTGGCTATGTGTATGTTGTATGTTTTGATTTGTAAATGAGGTGTTTGGGTGTGGTTTGATGTGTATATTGATGTGGAATGATGGATTGAGGTTGTATTGTTGTGGTGGAGTGGTTTGGAGATGATTTGAGGTCTGGATATGGTGATTTGCTAGTATAAAATTTGTTGCAACGATGGATCAAGGCTACTGCCTCTGTTGTAGTTTGCCTTGTGGGGCTGGCAACGGGCCTGGGAGGCCTGTCAGCCATGCCCGCAAGGCATGGCAGGTCTCGATAGCTAGCCACAACAAGGTTGTGACCTGCATGCTCCAAAGCGGTGGGACTTCTAGTCCAGCCGCGATGGGCCTACGTGGTCATGGGCATAGCCACAATCCCGCATTGTGGCCATGGCCCTGCCATGAAACGACCTCGTGGGTCGTTGTGGATTGTGGGCTCGAATCCATGGGTCCTTATGGCTCGTGGGCTCGAGTTCGATTCGGTGGTGATTAGGTGCCTATGTGATATGCGTACGAAATTCTTTTCCAATCGAAGCTTGATTTCCTATTAAGTATAATGTGAATATAAATGGTTATATGTATTTGGCATGATAGTTTTGACGTAATATTATAACAAGCATATTTATGGCATTGTTAATGAATAAATAGTGATTTGTTGGCTTAAGGGCGTGATTGAGAATACTTGAGTCATTATGGTTGTAAGTAGCTACACTTGTGCATATCTAATATATAGGTATTCATTTTAATAAAGTTTCGTACCCTATGACTACTTGTATATTTTAGAAATTTATATTTATATGATTATGTTCTCTAAAGACTCAAATAGATAATTATCTTTCTATTTTCAAATGAAATCTATTTTAAACCTATATGTATGAGGATGTGTATTTAATTATACTTAAACCTATAATTGGAACCTATAGTGATACTTATGTTCATATTGTGTGATACACGAGATTTTTCCTTCTCCTGATTAATTCTTTTCGATCTCCGGATATCATTTCTTTGGACCTACAAATATTCTTTTGATCCTTGAGCCTAAGTATTTCAAAAGTATAAACTAATTATACTACTTTAAAGCATACCTTAATAATTATTTTTGTGTACAATATTTTGATACATATAAATAGGTACTAGTATTATAAAAGTATATTTTATGATTAATTATAGAATATATTAGTAGCAAAATTGTATACTCTATATTGGTATATATAGACGTATATATGTTTGGTGTGTGTGTGTCTACATATATACATATATATATATATATATATATGGGTATGTACGTATATATGTTTGATGTGTATATATATGTATATAAGATAAGTACTAAATATTTACATTATACACATATGTTCATAGTATGAACGTAGATATATATGTGTATACATATATTATTTAATTAAGAGAATTATACACACACACACACACACAAACACACACACACACACAAACACACACACACACACAAACACACACACACACACACACACATATATATATATATATATATATATGTAAAAGGTATTAAGTAGTATGTAACATATATAATATATATTATTATTGTATTATTAAAGGCTCAATTACACCCATTAAGTTGAACCAACTCCCCACTACCCAACCTAAAGGCCACTAATGGCCAATTAAAGCCATAAACCCCCTCATCATTTCATCCTTAATATGATCAAGTGAGAGATCATTTTCCCTTCCCCATTGTTCTTGCTTGGCCAAGTTCCCTTCAAACAAAAAAAAAAATATCTCTTCTCTTTGATTCTTCAAGTGTATGAGTATCAAGAATTTTAGTAAGTTCCTAGCCTTATTGTTCTATTGTTTAATTTTTATATGGAATATGTCTTATATATTTTTGTATATTATGTGTGTGTGTATTGGTGGATTGGTGATGATGTAGAAGAGGTAGAGTTTCGTACCCAAGATTAAGGAAATTGGAGGAAGAAAATAACAATCCCGAGTAAGTGGATTTTTAATTTGTGTTTTGGATGCCTTGCCCTTGTATGAAAATTTTTGTGCATTGATTTTAGACTTGAATTCTTGTAATGGTTATTACTCTCATATCATAAGTTATTGAGCAATTTAATATATATATATATATATATATATATATATATATATATAATTGTAATCATATGAGACATCCTATTTAGGTGAGAAATAAGATTGCTTGTGGCGCGTCCATC
>NXFB01000711.1:12595-22687 GCA_002525835.2 Ipomoea batatas
AAATCCTGGGTATACTTAAGGCTTGAGCTATTACTCGCTGGGCATGGAATCCCAGTTAGGGGGTGTGCACTGTTAGGTTTTGGAGTTTAAACCCCACTGATGTAATTGGCTGATTTATTATGGCAAAATAGTTAAAGTTGTGTTTAGAGTCTGTTAGTACTAAGAGTGAAGATCTGATCGAGCAAACTCTACATCAGAGCGTCCAGGTTATACCCATTGAAGCTTCATCGACTTATTCTTGCTGAGCTAAACAGAGAGGTTTCCAGCAAAGAGGTGATATTACAAGAAAGTCCTTATCTATTTGACAGCTCAAAGGGTATCTTGGTAATTAATGAATGAAGGTTCAAATCCAAAGGATTACCATGATATCAAGGTTAGAGCTCTATATAGAGGAGAGGTATGGTTCAAGAAGTGGTTACACAAATTATCAATCAAAAGAAACCATTCTCTCATAACACCAAAGAGTTCGACTATGACCGTCATCGTTTTCTCAAGCAATTAATGATCTAGAGTTTGAAAAGAAAAGATCTTGAGAAGGTAAATATGTTTGATGCTTAAACTGTTGACATTGAGGCCATGCAACTGTGGATTAGTGAAGGGTGAATCATCAAGACGGACTGCATCAGAGTAGCTCTCCACCAAAATGGACTTGGGTGGACTTCTAAAGCGTGGATCTCCGGTCTTGGCAATCCATTGTAAGCGTAGAGCAGTCGGGTAGATACCTTGTGAGGGATCACATGGGTGAGAATTTCTTCTCTTACATTTTGTACGTTAGCTATTGAGTATAGTGGATTGGACGAACTATGGCCGTCCCTAGACGTAGATAGTGAGGTATTGAACTGGGTTAACAAATCGTGTGTCTGTTTTAGTTTCTGCGTTTATATACTTCTGATGCATGATCTGATTATAACAATAATCAAGATTCATAACTGATAAACTTAATATAACTAAAGCATAAACTCAATCAGACTACATAGAATATTAGGATAAGCGAAATTTCAATTGGTATCAGAGCTTTTAAGTTTGTATAATGACTTGATCCTTAGGGAATTTACTATTTCGCTAGATTTCTTGATATTCTTGTCTGATTATCACGATATTGTAGTATAGCGTCTATGTAGTATGCTTTCTTGGTTCTCTAACGTACAGATGGATAGTAATATGAAACCTCCTGAGTTGGATGGAATGAATTATGCATTCTGTAAAGTCAAAATGGAGATTTATTTTCAAGCTCAAGGAACAAGGGTGTGGCGGACAGTGATCACAGGCTGGGAACCCCCAAAGATCAACAAAGATGACGATACAACAACCATAAAACCCAAGATCGATTTTACTGACGAAGAAATTAACAAGTCAGATTATAACAACAAGGCTCTAAATTCCGTTGGTTCCCTTCACGAATACGTTTTCACTCTCGTTGCTGGTGTGAGAGAAGCCAAGAAAGCGTGGAAAATTCTTTCAACCAGATTTGAAGGAATTGATGACGTTAAACAGTCTATGCTACAGATGGTGTTGTATGAATTTGAAGCATTGAGAATGAATGAAGAAGAATCAATTACAGAATTTAACGGTAGGGTGCAAGACCTAATGAATCGAGCATCTATTCTTGGAGAACCATTTACTGAGTCACTAGTCGTGAAGAAAATACTGAGATCTTTTGATAGGTGCCAAATATACCTATGGAAAAGGGTCCATTTCGGGGTTGATTTGTGTTGCTTAATACCTTTTTGTGATTAATTCATGATATATGTGCTCTAATTTGCTAAACTTTGCAAAGCTCTATCATGTGGTACACTTTGGACAATTTTTGTAGGATTAAACAAGAAGGGATAGGCTCAAGATGGTTCTCAAGGAAGTATCCACGTTTGTGTCCACGAGCGTGGAAAGGAAGCAGATCGCGCCTCACAATCAGCGTCGAATAAGTGAAATGTCCATGAGCAGATCCACACGCGTGGACGAGCTAGTGGACATTCTACTTAAGAGAGAAACACGCAGATATAGAAGGCTTTGGGTGGCTGAAAATAAGGGAGATATATCATCATTCTTAGTTCATGTTCCTAGATTAGACTTGTTTGGAGAGTGCTTTTAGAGAGAGAAAGTAGTGGAAGGTCCTAGAAGACAAGATTGTAGAGATTCTTGAAGCAATTGATGATCTAGGCTTTGATTGTAATCCAAATTGGTAACATTTTAGTTCTTGCATTTAATTTTCATCTTGCATTTGTATCTTTACTCCATTGAATTTCTTTCCTTTGCAATTGAACGAGGGTTTATGTCACTCATGAATAGGAGTGGCTAATTAGCCAAGGATTGGATTTGTAATACCCTAGGTTCTTGCGCTTAGCTTTGAATTGTTGAAATTGAGATTGAATTGATGTTCATGACAACCTTTGTTGTATGCATTGTTTTGGTTGATCTTGATTTATTGGAGGTCTAAATGTGTCAAGAGTGTAGGTTATAGGCTTGGCAAGATATCGCAAGTGTCCAATAGCCTAGGTATGTGTAACTCCCGCCATTAGTCCAAAAGGATGCGGTCCGGAAGAGGTAGGTAGACAAGGTGTTTGACGAAATTCCCAACCAAATGAGGAATTGGGAGTCCAAGTGTGACGCCACTTGGTGTTGTGCCTTTAGCATCCTTAGGTGCGATAAGTGTCAATTCAATCCAACCGGTAGACTATTGAGTGCAAGGATCGGGGAAATGCTAATCCAATCTGCTTTCTCTCATTGTTGTTTCTTTTTATACTTTGTTCCCATTGCTACTTGATCTACTCATGAACTCCTTTCTCCCTTGCTTTCAATTGCCTTCACATTCTTAAGTAAGTTGCCTTACCTCTCCAATTTTCCATCGCTTGAGAACGACACTCGAGCAATTGATGGGCAGCTTACACACTTATGAGTTATAGGTCCTAGCTGATGAAAACCTTAGTTCAATCAAAAAGGGTAAATCAGTCGCATTCTCTGCTGATCTTGAAAATGATTCTGACAATGAAGATCTTGATGATGAATCTTTGGCTCTCTTAACAAAAAAATTCAAAAAGATTCTCAAGGGTTTTAATCAAAGGAATCAGAATTAGTCAGGGAGAAATCAGTATAAACAAGAAAATCAAATGAATCAGAAAAATGTTCCTAACTCCACTGGTTCAAATGTTGGACAATCCTCTAGGTCTGAACAACAGAAGAACTCTCCTACAACTTCATCCAAACCACTCAATAGATCAATCTAGTGTAGAGAATGTGAGGGGTTTAGACACATTCAAGTTGAATGTCTTGCATATTTGAAAAGAAAGAAATCTATGTCAGCCACTACCTTGAGTGATGAAGATGAAGGAGATGCTAACTAGTTGACTAATGAAAATACTAACAACTTCGCGGCATTTCTTGCCTCAACTGATGATTTAACCGACTCAAATGGAGAAAATTATATATCCTCAGATGACTTTGAGGAAAGGCACTCTAAGTTGGAATTGGAATATGCCAAACTTGTGTCTATGTGACACCCCTAAATTTTCACGCTGAGATAGGCAGATACTTATTATAAAAGCTAGCAAATCTCAGAACTAAAAACAGAATAAAGCGGAAGCAAATCTAGTACTCAGAGGGTGTCATGCCACATCTAGGTAAATCTGAACCTAGATGCTAAGGCCAAAATCCAAAAACTAATCCATCAAAAGTAAACATAACTGAATGAGTCAATACATGAACATAGTCTAAGGCACGCAGGCTTGAAAATGGCTAATCCAACCAAAGAGAACACTAAACTAAGCATAGGGCGACGTGGATCTATCACTAGCACTCTCGCAGCTCAGTCTACTACATACCTGGAAAACAATTAGTAAAATATTAGCAAAGGAATGCTAACTGATCAACCACTCACACTCGTGAGAAATACATAGTATAGCATAGGTTGTAAATAGGTTTACACACACGTATAGAATATATATGCCAACGAAACTGTTCTTTATTTAAAACCAGATGACTCAACAACAACAAGCTGAATGAATCACAAACGAAAGACATTTCCAAATGAATTCAATACTAAGGAACGTTTCCATACTACAACAGTTCAGTGATAAAATACTCAATCGAAGCATAAGTTTAACAGAATAACCACAAGTGAAACCAAACCCCATCTCACATCACTCTCTTAGAGTGCCCAAACCACAATACAAAGGATAAGATCCAAACGACAACCACCAAACCATCACACCAATGTCACAACACAGAGGCATAAAGCACAACCTGTGAAACCCCGGTTTAATTCAAGCCTTGAACACCGGTAATTATTTCTATAGTGAGATTAATTTTATTTAATTGGGCTTCGTTCCTTAACTAAGGACATATTTCCTACCCTAGTTTATTTATTTATTTAAAGGGCCCAATTTCCTTGATTTAATCTTATAAGGGATTTTCCCATTTGGACCTTTTTATTCCTTTATAAGTAAATTAAATATTTAATGGCCCAATCTTTGAAGAATCATGTCTTATATTCATTGAAGTGATATTAGTTGAATGGCCCATTCCTTATGAATGAGTCCATTTCTTTATTCTAACACCATATTGATATATATAATGTGTATGTAATGATTTTCCCCAAGTCAATATAAAAGCCTTGTAATAATAATCCTTAGCTCCTTTCTTCTCCTACAAAAGAATTCTCCTCACTCTTCCATTTCCTAAGAACCCTAAACATACACTATCTTCCATCTTGGCAAGACTTCAAGAAAGGTTACTCTTTTAGGAGGCTTGGTGCTTGGGTAAGTATGAATTCTTAGGTAGATTGCATTCATTCCCATGTTTTCATAGTATTTTCTAAGTTCTCATTATACTCTTCTTAGGGGTTTTCTTGGGGAAGAAGGTGATCAAGAAGGTGGAAGTGGCTTGTGAGGTTGAGCTTAGAGTTGGTGCTTGCTTGGTTGATTAAAGCTTCAAGAGGTAATCTTCCATGTTACACTAAACCTATTTTCACTCATGAATCTATGGATATTACTTGGTGTTTGGAATCCTGTGGAATTTCTTGGTGTATTAGCCTTGTTTTGTTGATCTGTGAACCTATCTTGTGGATTATTGGACTTGTGTTCATTATCCTTTCATTGTGATGAGTGTGAGTATTCATTGTTATGGATTCCATGTATTATTTGGTTTATCGTGTATTCTGTTCTGATTTGGGAGTTGGTGTTGGGTTTGCACTTGCGGTGCATTTAGGCGGTATAATGTGTCCCGCCTAAGTGGTCCGCAAGTGTAAAGGATGAGGAGAATGGCGGAAGGTGGTGTACCGCTGGGCGGCCCCGTCCCCTCTTGCGGAAGAGGACGTCGGACCAGTGGGCTCCAGTAGGGGGTTCCGTCAGTTGAGACGGGTAGTGGTGGCGGTATGTGGCGTTCCGCTGACTGGTTCCGTTAGTTCACTTTCCCTGATTCGGTTCTAGTGTTGTTTCTTGGGTTTTGACTATATTGTTTCATCTTTGATTCTGGGATGTATCTTGGACATATTGTTGAGTGCTCCACCTTGATTCTTGAGTATTTATTCATGATCTTTGGTCAGTTATCTTGATTTGTTGAGTGAGTATGGTTGGTTGATTCCTTGGTTATTATCCTGAGTATGTACTGTGTTCATATTCTGAGTTAGGCGTTGTTGGTGGTGTAATTCTTTTGGGAATGAATCTGAGTTTGGTATGTGGAGTCCTTATGAGTATCTCTTGGCTTGTTGAGTCTTTAATAACCTTGGGAAGTGGTTGGTGGAATTATGGTTTGCTTGTGGATGGTGTTATGAGAGGAATTGTATGGGTATTATGTGCCTCTGTGTTTAGGCTTTGCGCCTCTGTGGCAATGGGCATTGTATGCCTCTGTGGTCGGGCTTTATGCCTTTGTGGTAATGGGCATTGTATGCCTCTGTGGTAATGGGCTTCGTGCCTCAGTGGTTAGGCTTTTATGCCTCTGTGTGGTGATATCTGTGTGGTGATAGCTGTGTGTAGGTTTGGTATGGTGGTTTGGTATTATGGGTTGGTATTGTGGTTTGGATATTATCTTTGGTATTGTGGTTTGGTTGGTTTCCTTTGTAGTTTTTTGGTTGAACTTGTGATTCAGTTAGTATCTTGATATAGACTTGTTGTCTTATGCATTCGTATTAGATATTGGTTTCATTTGGAAGAGTCTTTGGTTTGTGATTCATTCAGCTTGTTGTTATTGAGTCATCTGATTTAAATAAAGAATAGTTCGTTGGTGCGTATATTCTATACGTGTGTGTAAACCAATTTACAAACCATATTATACTATGTATTTTCTCACGAGTGTGAGTGGTTGATTGCTTAGCATTCTTTTGCTAATGTTTTCCTAAACTGTTTTCCAGGTATGGAGTAGTCTGAGCCGAGAGCGCGATAGAGATAGATCTCCTATGTGTTATGCTTAGACTAGTGGTTGTTTTAGACGTTTTGGGCCTGTGTGCCTTAGTTATGGTTTCTGTATTGACTATTATAGTTGTCTTTACTTTTGGATTGGTTTTGTGGATTTTAGCCTGTGCATCTAGAGTTGGATTTTCTAGATGTGGCATGACACCCGTTTAAGTTTTAAGTATGCTTCCGCTTTGTTATCTTGTTAGTCTTGAGATTGTTAGCTTTTATGTTAAGTTTATGCCTATCTCAGCGTGAAAAAGTTGGGGGTGTCACACAACCTCAGAGGCACGAAGCCCAACCACAGAGGCATACAATGCCCATTATCACAGAGGCATAAAGCCCAACCACAGAGACATAAAATGCCCATTACCACAGAGGCACAAAGCCCAAATAATTCCTCTCATAATATTAACCACAGGTAAAGCCACAACTCCAACAACCACTTCCCAAAGGTATTAAAGACTCAATAAGCCAAAGAAATGCTCATAAGGGCTCAAGGTCTCAACATACCAAATTCAGATTCATTCCCAAAGGAATTACTCAAACCAGCAGTGCTCAACTCATAATATGAACAAGGACATGCTCAGGATAATAATCCAAAAATCAACCAACAATACTAGCTCAATATTCCAAGATAAATGACCAATGATCGTGAATAATTACTCAACAACTAAGGAAGGATACTCAATAACATGTTCAAGACATATTCCAGAATCAGAGGTGAAACAACAGAGTCAATAGACTACAAATCAATTACTGGAACAGAACCAGAAATTGAACTGAAGGAATACCCAGGCGGAACACCATGAACCGGCACCACCTTCTGCCCCAACTGACGGAATGCCCTAGCGGAACGCACTAGTCCGTCGTTCTCTTCCGCGAGGAGGAACGGGGCCACCCAACGGAGTCCAACCTTTCGCCACTCTACTCCACCAGTACACTTGCAGATCACCCAGGCGGGACACATTATACCACCTGAACGCACCGCAAGTGCAATCCCAGTACACCACTCCAAGACCAGAACAGAATACACACGATAAATAGTCCAGAATATAGAATATGATCAGACTACACAGATTACAGATCTCAGAGGCCAAATAGTACATGGAATCCATAATAATAGATACTCATATACATCAAGATGAAAGGATAATGAACACAAGTACATAGATCCACAAAATAGATTCAACAATACAACAAATCAAAGGCTAAACCCCAAAGAATTTGTAACACCCCAATTTCCAAGACCAAATTTGCCTTCAATTTTTTTTCTCAATTTAAAATTCACTATTATCATTACGGAAGCATTAACTAACCACAAGGGAAATGGGTGTTATCGCCACGTTCAAGTATTTCTCTATACCCAAACGCTAAGGCTAAGGTTTACAACTTACAAAGATATCTCTAGACTAATATGAATACAACAAATCAAATACACCCGTCTAAAAACAACTTCTAGATTTTCTATAAAAATGAAATTTTAACCAGCTATCTAGGAAGTGACGAATCGCTCTCATAATCCATGCTCATGTAGATGCACCTGAAATATACTCAAAGAGTATCCAAAGTTAGCGCAAAGCTAAGTAAGATTTAATTTACCTCCTAAAATAACTATTTACACATAGCACAAATGAGCAAAAACTTGTAGATAATAATTAATATGTACAAATGTGTACATTAAAATTATTGAAACATATTGATGCAAATAAACAAAACTCACAATATTCTAAGTACTCACAGTTCTCAAAAAATATTCAAGACTTCCAAAACCAATAAGTTCTCAAAAAATACTCATAATTCATAATTTCCAAATCAGTATTTTCCACAATAGAAATTTTAGGAACATTTCAAAAGTAATATATTTTCCAAAATTATTTGTGAATATATACATGTGTATATACATGCATGGAGGAACACCGATCTCAATACAATGGGTAGGGTCTTGCTTCATCAAGCCCTAGTGAACAATAATCTCTTATTAAACACTATACAAAATCCATTCAATCTCAAATAATGGGCAGGGTCTTAATTAATAAGCCCTAGTGAACAATAATAACTCTACTGAACACTACACAAAGATCCCATGTAAGTGGAACAAAACTAATACCTTAAGTGTGCACACCCCCAATGGGTTTCCAAATCCAATGGCTAGTAACTAGTCCTAGTAGTCATGATACGTTTCTAATGACTACTACTCAACAAGGTAAATACCCTAGTGGTAGACTCCGCTAACCACTCCTCAAAATAACAAAACCAAAAGTCATATGGAGACATGATAGGTTTCTACTGCTCATTATACAACCAACTGGGTCTTAACCCAAGTATGCAGAATCTCATAATAGGATACTACACATCTTATAATTCATTAAGGGCATCACAACCCAACCAAACCTTTTATCCTCCATCTTTATAAAACTAAAGATAACAATATTTCTCATATGTCACTCCAAGATGGTAAATTTTTAAAATTCAATCACAAACTTTGTAGCGAACTAATACATAGACTACTAATACCATTCACTTGAATTTCATATACAAATGTATGCATTTTCCCAAAAATTATTCACATGCCTCCCATCAACATAATATTCCAACCTCCATAACCAACACATATGCACATAATCTCAAATAAACAACTTCTCCATGGCTCAAATAATCAACAAGACACAAGAAACAGAAACTGACAGAAATTTCAGAAATTATGCCATGGATTGTAGAATTTTCTGAGGAAAATCGGTAGCATATTTTAACACAAAAGTTTCAGGTCAATCCAAGGTCTAGAAGTATTTTTTCGAAATTTCTCCCAACACTGCGCTGCACAGAAATTTAACTGACAGCACACTGCCACAACTTTACGAAATTTTTTTGGAAATAATGAAGCATATCTCTAACAATATAATTTTATATACATCAAATATCATAATTATAGGTTCTCTGAAAAAATTTCAGGCCAATCAAAATTCAAAAAGTATTTTTCACGAATTTTGATTTCAAACTGCGCCAGTAAGAATTTTCTCAAATTAAATAGTGGCTACAATGAATAGAACCCTTATTTCTTAATCCCATAAAATCACCATACAAAACTATATACCATACAAAATGTATTTATACACAATTCACAATAGAAACTTAGGAAGCACTACAAGATAAATCGCGATTCGCGACGGAAACAATTCCATCGCAATATAGCGATGGAATTTAATTCCGTCGCCATTTAACGACGGAATTGCGACGGAATTTTTTTCCGTCGCAATTCTTGGCGCAAATAGGGAAAAATCCCCGCGAAATAACGACCGAATTTGCGACCGATTTTTTTTCCGTCGCGAAATAACGACAGAAATGACGACGAATTTAATTTATCTCGCAAAATGGCGACGAAAAGTGCGATGGAATTAATTCCGTTGCTAAAATTATCAATTCTTTTGAAAATAATCAATATGGCGACGGAAAATTGCGATGGAATTATTTCCGTCGCAAATATTTTAGTACCAAAAGTACGTCGTTTTGGTTTTTTTTTTTTAAATAGATCAAAGCATATTTAATTTTAAAAATAAAATTTATAACCCTATTTGAACATCTCTTCATCAGTGCAGCCGACACCCTCCCGCCTCCCCTGGCTTCCCATTCCATCGCCAATCTCTGTAAACATCACCTCCTTCGCCATTGGTCACCACCGCCGAACACCAGCCCTCGCCGCCGTTCCAGCTAT
>NXFB01000712.1:0-11329 GCA_002525835.2 Ipomoea batatas
ATATATATATGAAGGTGTGTTAAGTACCAAAGGAGCTGAGGGATATATATATATACTTAGCTTTTAGTGGGTGTGGATCTATCCCCCCTATTCTAATCTCTCTCCATCACAAAAGTCTAATCAACACCTCCCCATTCAACACCATCATTTCTTCTAGCTCACCTACAAAAAGTTAAAGTATGTAGTTGTTTAAAATCACGAATTAAACAATGATTTCAAAGTTCATCTTTGACCCCCATAACACCCCACACCTTGGCCCCATTTCATCAATCAATCCGCCTTGATGTCCTCAACTAATTCAAGTCCTCATTCCTACTCCCATCCCTCCTGCATCTTCACAACCCTAATTAGGCCCCGTAATACTCGCATGCTAATTCTTGACTATTATCCTCCGAGGCTTCCACCGAGTGGCACAATCAAATAAAGCATGCATTATATTTCTAGTTTTATTATAGGCTTATTGGCTGCAAAAAATAAAAAAATCAAGCATGCACAAGATTCAATTGATCAACTCAAATCAAAGATTTACAAATGCTAAAACTCTTATTGTATCATAGTTATAGTCTATCTGTAACTCTTATCTTTGTATTTATTTTTTTTGTTGTAATCTTGAACGTTTGAATTAATTAATAATATAGTCTTAATTTAGTTTAAGAGCCACTTGCATGAATTTATCCTCGGTAGGTTTATTATTAGCTAACAATTTGATAACTACAGTTCTTTTGTCATCCAAAAAATTATTACTCAAAACAAAAATCATTTTGTTCAAAGTACACGGATATTCTAGAGCACAATGACAATGGTGATCCTGATCCTCGGAAGAAGCAAGCATGTCATAACAATCTTTGAATGCTTGGCTAAAACTTTTGTTGCGCACATTGCCACTCCATTTATGATACTNCTGCTTTCTTTGGTAAGTTCAAAAGAATTGAAAGTATATATTCAGTCCAGTTTAGTTGCTGCATAGTAGGAGGAATATAATCTAATTAAAGACAAAAGACAACTAATGAGATAACAATAATTATTTCATCATTTTATTCCACCAATGCATAGCAAACGATTAAAAAAAAGACAGCCTTAAATTATTAAAGATTTGTTGGGAAAAATATATAGGCATAATTTTTTAAAGGCTGCCAGTGGAATATTCTTGGCATAAGAAGAATATGCATCCTTCTATTATTATTATATTACAAAAGTACTAACCACTAAATTACACAAAAGATTGTGATGGCTACATCTTGTGTAGTACACGTTTGATTGGGCAAACATATTCTCCATTTTTTAAAAAATTATCTTCAATTAAGAATATTATTCCAAAGAGATATTCGGAAATTTAAGAATCTTACCTAGTCGGAGATTCCCTTCATGGCATATTTTGGCATGTTATAACTTGAACCATAAATCTTTGAACAAAATATTGACCCAGACGTGTTTGCAAATTTATTGTCCACTTAAAATGATTACACTGAAATAAGAACTTTTATGTTTTTTGAAGAGGGAGGAGTTGAAACAAAGGATGTATAACGTGAAGTAACATTAAATTAGGGGAAACAAAATGTGTCTCTTGAGAAAACAAAACAATTACAATTTCCTTGGTGTCCTACAAAACCATGAATTCATTTCTAAGCCTCTGATAAGAATACAGTGAATGTGCTCCACCCTTTCAACACAGAACCTAGCTCTCTTATTAGTGCGAGCTGTATGTATATGCAAATGCAGATGCAGGGGGGTTATAAATGTTGCGTTCTCATGACGGGAGGGAGGTTATCTATCAATAGTCCATGCCACCCATTCCGCCACCCATGGCAGGCGTTTCCTTCTCCTCCTTGGGAAGCTCGACGACCACAGCTTCTGTGGTTGTCAGGAGGGAAGACACGCTGCAAAGTGAATTAGATAGAGATCAGCGTGCGTTCGAAGAGAGAGAGAGGAAAAAACAAAATGAAAATGAGTTTGGCTCACCTGGCAGCATCAACCAAGGCTGTTCTTATAACTTTCAATGGGTCAATAATGCCAGTTTTCACCATATCCACATATTCACCTGTTGCATATGGAATGGAATGTATGTATTCTTAGATATATTTTGTTCGATTATATGTAGAAGCAATGGACATTGGACAGTGGCAAGCAATATCGTTCATATACCTTTTGCTGCATCATATCCAAGATCGGGGTTATCTTGCTCCAATAGCTTACCGACAACAACAGCACCTTCTACTCCAGCATTAGAGGCGATTGTGTAAACTGGCGTCTGCATTTAGGAAATTGCATCCGTTGGTTAGCGAAACAATTGGATTGTTGCACTACCATACTGTTAATAAATTACTAGGTTACAAACCTTAAGGGCATTCTGAATAATTTGAACACCAATCTTCTGATCAAAGTTGGCCGTGGGCAACTTATCCAGTTCTTTTGATGCATAAAGAAGTGCAACACCGCCACCAGGGACAATTCCTTCCTCAACAGCAGCTTTCGTAGCATTTAATGCATCTGTAACTCTATCTTTCTTCTCACCAACCTCGGCTTCACTGGCACCTCCAATCTGCAGGTTGAAAATTGGTTAACTTAAGATGGATAAGCAACAAAAACATGAAGGATAACTTTAGTGCATACCTTTAATACAGCCACACCACCAGAGAGCTTTGCTAGTCTTTCTTGCAACTTCTCCTTGTCATAATCAGATGTGCTTAATTCAATTGCTGATCGAATCTGCCAACATAAACACCACAAAATGTCACCATAAAGACATTCAACTAGAGATTATAAATTCACAATACTGATTGTTTATATCAATACACAAATGTAGCCATGGAGACATTCAACCAGCAGCTTCTCATACAAACCTGTTCACATCTTTCTTCAATAGACGTTTTCTCTCCTGCACCATCAAGAATAACAGTGTCATCCTTTGATACGGTAACCTGAAACAATAATTTCCCTTGTTAGTAATTTATTACCAGTGAACTACTGGGAAAAATCAGATAACCATGTCAATTTATGCGAAAAACATAGTACAGTTAGAAGGAAATAATTTTTAATTGGGAAAAGAACTGTACTACCCAATGAAATAAGAAAATAAAATTTAAAAAAAAAAAAAAAAGACCCTCGAACAAGTATTGTTTTACCTTTTTACATGTTCCTAGCATTTCCATGTCAACATTTTCGATGTTCAATCCAAGCTCTTCAGTTATTACCTGATTAATATAATGCAAACCTGTTTAGCAAGTGTTAAAAGCATATGATTTAAGGGGATGACAAGAACAGTTCTCACTTGGCCTCCTGTCAACGTAGCAAGATCTTGAAGATTGGCCTTCCTGTTTTCACCAAAGCCAGGAGCTTTTATGGCACAAACCTACATGTATGCATTGCCAATTATTTTCATGTCGGAATTCAAACCACAGTAATCATGATTAAGTAATACCTTGATTCCGACACGAAGTTTGTTGAGGATAAGAGTCGCAAGGGCATCACTATCCACATCTTCAGCTACAATCAAGAGGGATCTTTGTCTCTGCAATAATATGGAGTAAGGAATAAATCTCCAAGGCAACTTACAGTAAGCCTATATCATTATCAAGAATTTGAAAAAAGAGCAGTACCTTCAAAGCCAACTCCAAGATTTTCACAATAGCATTTATGCTTGAGATTTTCTTCTCATGGATTAGAATGAGAGGGTCATCCAACTCCTGCAAATTGGGAGAGTAGCAGAGTAGTAAGCAAGTATTTATGAAGAATTATGCTTTGCGTGTAAATAATAATTGCAATAGTACACCAGCCATCAGATTATGAAAACTTACACACTTCTGGTTCTTCTGGTTTGTAATGAAATATGGAGAGATGTAGCCCCTATCCAGCTTCATCCCCTCCACAACTTCCAGCTCATTTAATAATGTCTTTCCATCCTAGAATAGAAGCAAGGACTCACAACATTAAGAAACCAATTTGTGTTGTTCCTTTTAGCAATGTTAATAGTGTTGAGAAAACAAATACAATCACTTACTTGAATTGTGATGACACCTTCCTTGCCTACTTTCTCCATAGCCTTAGCAATTAGCTCACCAATTTCTCTCTCCCCATTTGCAGAGATTGTCCCAACCTGTTAGTGTAAGAAATTAAGGAGCATTGATGAGAAAATGACTGGAGATAGAAGTTCTACACATTAAGAACTTGATATCATTTGTAACTATTCAAAAAGTTCATGAGAGAAGTGAGAGTTGAGAAGAAGGGGAGTCCAGATATATATAACTCCTAGTGCATAGAGAATTTTAAAGAGACAATAGTGCAGGGTAATGTACATCCATGTTTTGCACCAAGAACTTATAAGGCTTTAGATGCACAACACTTAAAACCAATAGTGATATACCTGGGCAATTTCCTCTGATGTACTAATCATCCGTGCTCTGCTCTTCAGGTTTGTTACAACAGAATCAACAGCCATGGTAATGCCACGTCTCAAATCCATTGCATTCATACCAGCTGCAACTGACTTACAGCCCTCAGCAAATATTGCCCGGGTGAGGACTGTTGCACAAGTTGTACCTGGTTTGGGGAGAATGCATCCAAGCTAATAAGTTGGCATATCTAAAGCATGTATGTGAAATGCACTATGAAATAGGCCTAGACTCACCATCACCAGCAACATCATTAGTAGCATTAGCCACTTGCTTTACAAGGCTTGCTCCAACATTCTTGACTTTGTTATTGAATTCGACACTCTTTGCAACAGTGACACCATCTTTTGTCACTTTGGGAGCACCCCAACTTTGTTCAATCACAACATTACGCCCCTTAAGAAGTGAAAAGAGAAATCTGTTAGCGCACCCATACACAAACAGAGTATCTTATTAAAAACATTCACAGAAATTAGTTCCCTTATATTCACAACCAAGGCCCCAACGCCCCAACCTTACAGGCCCAACACTAAATGGTCAAATAGAATACACTGCAGAACTGAAGAAATTTAGTTGATCCAGTGTTCTCTAATTCAATGATGTCAATAGATCAAAGGGCAATGCATTGAATTTTGTTTCAGGGGAACAATTTGATAAGACAAAAGCTAATCTGCTAACCAACTACAAACCTTAAGGTAAAGTTTACATAGAACTCCCCAACATTGATGGTAAAAAAAAAAACTGAGCCAAGTCATCCTAATTTGATTCGTAAAGTTCGTTGCTTCTTAAGCAAACGATTTACTCTGTACAATATTCTTAAAAAGTATAAGCACAACTACCATAAGGAAATAAGTAGGGAACAGATTAGTAGAAAATGCCTCAGACCCAAAGAATTCTCAAGTTGAACACTTAAGACAAATACCGAAATACAAGTTGGAAACATAAAAAAACAAACAATTTACTTGTCACAGCCTCAACAAAGATCACATCTTTATAGTAAAATGTTCAGTTCAAAAAGAATAAAAGCCATACTTTATGGATTTAACACAAAGGGCAACTCTCATAAACAACACCCCAAGTGAAAATAACTTCTAAAGACAAAATGATACCTTTGGACCCATGGTTACTTTAACTGCATCAGCAAGCTCTTCTACACCCTGGAGCATCAACGCTCGAGCCTCCACTCCAAATCTTATATCTTTGGCAGCATAGTTTCTATTCCAACTTAACCTACTACCAATCTGGATATTAAAAATTGCATTTTAGGGACAAAGCCATCACATTATACAGAATATCCCAATGCGAAACCAAACTTCAAAAGCAAAAGGAAACAAAACTATCCAATCTACTGAGGAAAACAATAAAGTACCTGTTGGGTGTTGTTCTTAGCGACCCTGTAATCGTAAAAAGTGGAGGTTTTAGCAAAATGCAGATTCTGCAAAATTTAGAAAGAACAGGGATGGGAATTGAAACGTTTTCAAGACAGTACCTGGCCTTAGAAGCAAGATTTGCTGCAAAACGATACATGATTTTCACGAGAAGTTGCCGCTGATGATAGAAAGATTCAGTTATGTGGATGAAGAAATAGCAGAGCAAGAATTGCGGTTGCAGTGGAGCAGGGGCTTATAAATGACTAGTGGCAGAGAAAAGTCTAGAAGGAGGAGCTTCTAGGGTTTTGGGGGTTTATCTTGTTAAGGGTTTAAGTTTCAAAGCCTCGAATGCTATACCGTAACGTTCTACCTATGTGGCTATGTATGACAATTATCAATTGTGTATGGCAATGAGTCGGATAACACTACTTGAAAAAAATCATAATTCTTGATTATTGATATAGAATGAGTTCACATAAATAAATAATACGTAGTATTCGATTCGAATATAAGAATACTTGATACATACACAATATTGTATGTGTGAGCATATATGTATATATATTTTATATTTACTTCTCTCTTTAAAAAAATAATAAAATCATAAGACAACTCTACGTACTAACTTATAACTCAAATATTGTGGGTCTAATCTACCTGCATTTCTCTATTTTTGAGGTTGAATTCCCTAGCAACTAGGTTGGGAATTCTTAGTAGAAAGCTAAGGGTTACATTAGCCATCATTTTAGCAGTCACTAATTGGCACGAATGCACGATTGACTTAATCACCTAGTTGTGAAGTATGATGAGTTCATATTTTATTACATATTTAATATCATTTTTATGCTTAAAATGTAATATCACATTTAAGAGAGCCCTTGTGTTGCCTTTTTGTTCAATTAGGTACAATTTGACTTCATCATAGCAACTATGAGCGATTTGCATGCAATATGGAAGGATAGAGAGTTATCTGGAGCATAGAAGCATCAAAGGAAACACAAGAATTGGAGCAAGAGTTACATTTAAGGGTTGTACGAGGTGTATACGTATGAAAACAGTACGAGTTGTCTAGAATGTTGTAGCAACCGTATGAGGTACCATATGGTTGTATGGTTGGTTGTGCACATCAAAGTTTTGTTCAAGAGAGGTCTCGACACATAAGTCTTCCATTCTGGTGATACGTTTATACAAAAGAGAGAACAATAAGAATAATATCGAGTATATGTTTATACTCAATACTCAATTATGCATACAAACATTGAGTACTTTAAAAGCAGCACTCCTGGAAAAGTGGGTCTCATTGATAGTAACGTTTGGTGATTTTATACAAAAATCATAACATAGAAGAGATGACATGCCATGCCATGCCATGCCAAGGAGTCCGACAAGTTAAGTTACGTTAGCTCAACTGGCGAGTTTGAAAGCGTCGATGAAGAGACCATAAGTAAAGCCCATCTTAAAATTGTTCAAAAGGGCAAGAGGAAAAGTCACCTTAGGCTGGCTGTAGTAAAACCGTGTCACATACTCTGTGAGCAGAACGCACACCACAGCAGCGATTACATCGTTCACTCCTAAGGCTCCAAATGACAGGGAGATGGTTTGCGCCACGTAGAATCCGCCCAGCAACGAGATGCCTCCGAAAAGCGCCCTTCGAGAAGGACTTCTGAAGTAGTTTCTTGACACCTCGGGCAGAATACGAATGATGTCAACCAACCGTCGAGGCCCTTCGTTCTCTTGCACAGCTCGGATTAATAGCCTGGATGAGGAGGATTGCACAACATATGTCCTAGATGATCTAGCTCTGGGGATTGGAGCTATGCCATACTTGGTGAAGCCAATAGATGTGCAACTCGAACAACAAAACATTCTCTTTTCTCTATGCCTCTAAAGTTGGTTCAAAACATTCTTTGGCCCTACAATAACATTGATTCATAATATGAAATTAATTATGAGCATCCTCAATAGGAAAGAACAGGTAATAGGAATGACAGAAAAACAGTGTCAGAGACACATATGGAAAAAAGACAGAAAAGCAAACAAGTAGCAAAACAAGGGAACTTCATGGCAAACTTTTCTTTTGAATTGTTTTCAGAGTTTAATAATTTGGTCATATATACGAGAACAATGTAATCCACCATAGATTATAAGAACTAACCAAAAACAGATAACTAAAAAAAATACTAACATGTAATTATTGATCTCAAACATTTTGCATTTTAAACCACTACTTAAGTCGCTATTCTCCTTCAACACTAGCTCAAAATCAGGTAGTAATGTCATCTAACTCGAGCCTTTTCAGGGAATTTATCAACTTTGGCTAAAACTAATTAATATCCACAGAACTTTGGGAGTTGCTGCTAGTAGCACCTTCATTATCTTCTTGTTGAACACCATATCTTCAATTTAACTAATTGAGAGGGTCCTTGAATTTTGATAAAATTATGGACAGCACACAAAACTATATGTTAATGTTCTTCTCCTTGAACAACATATCTTCAATTTCATTAGCTTGAATTTCAATAAAATTATGAACTGCTAGCAAAATCATATCGGTATCATGAAATTTGGCATTCAAAACAATGTTCTACTCCTGCTGTCAAATCTTTAAAATAAGTGCACTCAGTAGAACTGCTAGCAAAATCATATCTCCAACTCTTCAAGTTTCTCCCTTTAAGCAGACTACACAAATTCGAATTAAAACTAACATAAAAAATGGTGCTGGAATAGTAGCTAAGCTATCAAATTCGAGCATTTATTACTTCTCCGTCGTCCCCGGTGTCAAAATACATTAATCGAATATACTCGAACCCAAATTAATCAAAACCCAAAAAATTAAATCAAACCCGGCATTGAAAATCTCAAATTTAAAGGAATGATGAAGTGGAGGCGATCGAAGGAAAACGCATACCTGTATTGTATGGAGGCCCTGAGAGCCGGTGATGAAGGAAGGACCGTCGTGTGATTATGGGGGCGGCGGTGGCTGTGGTTGAAAACTATTGAGTAATCTAAGCTCAGATTCTCATTTCTGTCCTTGGGTAATACCGAGTACCATTAAAGATTCGAGGATATAATAGTAAAAGAATCAATATGTACACCTTTGAAAGCTAACGAAACAACAAGCCTATAGCTGGAACATACATAAAGTTGTCAAATATTACAAAGACTATCCTCCTTCAAAAGACCAACATAGATGTGGGCAAGTAAAATCTCAAGTTGCTCGCATAGAAGTGTTCAAACAACCTCTCAAAGTGAGGGCTTCTTTTTGTGCATTCCAGATATTCTGTCGGGGATCGAGGCGTGGGGACTCTTGAGGTCGGGGATAAATAGGGGTTTGGCCATTGCTATTGATAGAATGATTGAAATATGTAAAAGAAATTATTATTAATTGTTTTTTTTTTCTACACAGTACTACATTGTACATTTGTACTCCGTATTTGATTGTTTTCAACATTGTTAACGAGTTAAATGATACACCCTCCACATTGTATGCACAAAACAAATGAAAATTGTTGTTAATGGCACAACTAGGATTCATTGGTGGGAGCTGATATATCCAGAGGTACTCCTGGAGTAGGTTCAAGAACCTTTGCAGATGGCAATTCCTTTGACAAAATCTCCTGAGGCATCATGGAAAACAAAGTTATGGCTCCTCATCATCAGAACTCAGAGAAAACAACATTTTACCAAGAAAAACATATACCTTAAATGATTCTATTGTCCCCTCAGCCTGGACGAGACTAGCAAGAATCCCTTTGCTATCAAGGTCTCCGTTTTTCATGGGTACAATGAACCTGTGAAAACCAACCAGACACAGATGTTTATTTCTGACTTATTGCAACTTCTGTTTCTATGTTTAAATGACTTACTTGGCAGAGAGGAGCTTTGCGAGCCGAACTGCGTCTTCTTGCCCAGAAACCAAAGTGAAGTTGGGTAAAAGTTGCTTTATGACAGGAGTGATAACGATGTCTGCTCGTTCTTTTTCCAGGAAAGTCTTGTTGTAGACGCAATGTGGTTCGTAATATAGAGTAAGCGCGCCTTGTGGAGAAGTGACGAGATAACTGGAGCACATAATTAGGTACAGAAAAATAAGCTAGGTTTCTATTACCAGAGATTGAAGACAGACTGACTATAATAGGCAGAATGTGTACCCATTCTCAGGTCGCTGCCAAGGAGGACCAAGAACTGGCCCTGCAGTTGCCCTCACTTTAACTCTAAAGCCATTGCTCGCTTCAATATCATAGCCCTGACCAGGTTCCAAGTATACGACCTAACAAGATTTTGAAACAAACATTAAAAAAACTACTTCATTGCGTAAGAGAACGCACACTGCAGAATAGTGATGTTGCAAGAACATTTAACATAGTTTTGATAACGAGATCATTGTATAGATCCAGGTAATTTTCATTGTTTTTTTTTTCCCCAGAGCTATTATATCAGTTACATTGATATGTTATTTATGTTCAATGCAGAAAAATTAAGAACATACAAGCTAATTAATGCATCACCTACATCGCTGAAAAGAGGATCCAACAGTCCTTTTGCATTCGGAGTTGCAATAACTCTGAGATTTGGTGACTTCTGAGAGAGGGGCCTTAAGGTGTTGAGATGACAATGATCATCAAGGCTTTGTGTAATCAGTAGATAATCAACTTCTGGAAGATCATCAAGCTGCTCTAAAATCACATGACAACAAAACCATCACTAACTTTTCAGTCCTAAGTAAAGAATTAAAAACAACTACAACAAATTCACAAGAAAAGATACTAATCACTGTCTTATATTAATAAGAAGAAACAACAAAAAGTACCTGGAAATTCTTCAAAAACTTCTTGGCAGCATCATAAAGCAAAGGAATCCCAAAATCCAAATTACCTACCAAAATAGGATCCACCAATATTTTTACCCCTCCGACTTCCCACAACCAAGTATTTCCCTAGTCAAATGAATATGTATTGCACAACAATCAAACCTTTGGGGAATGAGAAATTAAGCAGAAAACCCATTCAATAGACATAGAAATCTAACCTCCAAGTAAGTTAATTTGAAGACATCAATCCCAGAATAATTAGACTTCACAGCATTTTGGTCAGAAACCACAGCAGAAATGCCCTTAATCATCCTGCAAAGTAACTAAGTAAGTGAACATTCCAATATAAAAATTAGATTTTGCAATTCTTTCACACCCGGAATACCTGGACCTTGAGGAATTGAGAGAAGTGGCCAAAAATGGAGTCTTTTGAGGTGTAATGAAATGGGTAAGCGAGAAAGGGGACATGGGTCTTCTTGTTGTACCGCAAGCTGGTTGGCAGGGGAAGCATGAAACTGAATTGCAGTGAAAAGCCATAACTGTGTATAAATTCAAGAAAAGAGGAATCTGTCTCTGTAGATTTTAGATCTTGTTGGATAGTTTTCACTTTGGAGGATGGTGTTTGTCTTTAATGTTTATTTGAGCCACTCGAATGGGCATTTGGACTCTTTGACTGTGCTATTTTGAATGGTTTTGGTTTTGCCATTTGGCTGGACTTCACCGCCTAATTTATTTCAGTAGGAACTTTTTCTCTAGTAAATGGC
>NXFB01000714.1:0-11979 GCA_002525835.2 Ipomoea batatas
GAATGCTCTTACAAGAGTTACATGATGTCTTAACAAGACAAAAGACTAGGTTTATATACTAACTAGCCTCTCCTAATTGCCTCCCTAAGAAGGGGGAGTTGGTTGTAACAAACTTGGACCGCGGCCGGCTGAGCACCCCCGCCGAGCACCCCAGCCAAGCACCACAGTCGAGCACTGCATGTACTCTCTCGGCCTTGGTTGAGGCCTGAGGCCTAGTGGATCGAGGCCCAAGCATGGGCTCCGTCTGGGCCACCCGGGTTGAGCATGGGGCTCTACCTCGGGGCCCCGGATCCACTTGAATCCTTCTTGCTCCGTCTTTAAAGGTCAGTTTACTCCATTTCTAATATATCCATCATCAGTCCCCCACTCTACGAGTTGCGAGAAGTTGTCAGTGAAGGAGAGTAGATACTCCGAGCCCTGCTTTGTGAATTAATGACCTACGCCTCATAAATCACCGACTGACGTCTCATAATTTTTCGAGTTGTGTGGCACCTTGAAAATTCCAACTCACCTACTCCAAGCCACATCTTGAAAAATTCTGACCCGCTTACTCCGAGCGCGCCTTGAAAATTCTGACCTACCTATTTTGAGCCGCATCTTGAAATTTTCACCCTTCTTGCTTTGATTTGTATCACCCATATCTTGCTCCATTACTCCCACGCATCCCTTCTATTTGGTTGAACTTGTGATTGGTTGGGAGGGGGTGGCATGACCGAATTCGACCTCTCCTTTGCACCTACTAGGCCTACCACCTTGACCGAAGGGTTGGCGTGAGGACTTGGCTCAATGTCAATGTCGAGGTTGAACTCAACCGGGATCTTGGCTAGAGTTGGGCCCTCGACGAGTGCCACTCCATCTCTGCACCCCCACTTAGTGACTTCGATCATTGATATCAAGGTCAAGGCTTGAGCTCTACTTAGGGGTTAGACCCTGTGCCATGGACTTGCTTGCGATTTGATTTTTTTTTCTTTGTTTTTCTACGTAGCATGTAGTTGTTTGGTCAAGGGTACTCTCGGTCAAAAAGCTCTTTTGTTGGGTGGTTAATGAGGTAGAACCACTTGCCCCCTTAGGGTGATAGCCCTTCGACCTAAGTCTTTAGACACCGGGTCGTTAAGCTCTTCCATCGGGGTTGGTATGCGGAGTCGGGCCTTGTGCCCTTTTAGGGTGATAGCCCTTCAACCCGAGTCCTTAGACACTAGCCCGTTAGGCTCTTTCGTCAGGGTTGGTACGCGAAGTTGGGCCTCGTGCCCCCTTAGGGTATGATAGCCCTTCGACTCGAGTCCTTAGACACTGGGCAATTAGGTTCTTCTGTCAGGGTTAGTACGCGAGGTCGGACCTCGTGCCCCCTTAGGGATTGGGGGTTGGGTAAGTACCCCCTTCCTCCCTAAAAGTAGTGAAAACGAGTCTATGACAAATTTTTATTATTGTTATTAGAGTTAAAGGGGGCGGACCACCTTACAAGAATGGGATTATTGAAAATATCTGAACAAGTGCTCGGAGTTCGATACTCCATTTATCATCTTTCCTTTTGGCATCTTGAGCTTGTAGCTGCTAGGACAGACCATAGTTGCTACCACGCATGAGCCTTCCCACCTCTTGGCGAACTTTCCCCCTTCTTGGTGTTAGCTTGCCGTACACGCCTCCGCACGACGTAGTCGCCGAACTAGAAGTAACGAGGTCGGACACGCTTGTCATTGTAGACCTTGGCTTGTCGTTGGTAATGCTTGGCACATATTACTATAACTTTTCTCCCCTCATCAATGTGGTATGGCTACCTCTGTGGGAGCTCGAGCTTTAAAACCATAGGACAAAGAGAATGGGGTCTCCCTAGTGGCTCTCCTCAGTGTGGTGTGGTATGCCCATAAGATGACGTCTATCTTCTTCCTTGCATAGTCAGCGCACTCCTTGGCCATGTTGGGCCAGAAGTAACCTTGTAGGATTGCCATGGTGTTGGCCCCTTGATGGGCTAAGCATGTACCCCTGTGGATTTCCTCTATGAATAGCCTTGTCTTGTCGGGGTACAAGCAGCGCAGTAGGGTGCCGTTGTAAAACCTCTTGTAGAGTATGTCCCCGAGTAGTAGGTAGGTTGGAGCTCTCCTCTTCACGATTTTACGTGCCCACCTCGTCCGGGGATAGGACACATGTCTTCTTGTATTCTTTGAGGTGGTATAACCAGCTGGTAGGTCGGGCTTGCACGGGGAGGACCAGATAGACCTATAGACTTGACTTCTTATAGAGTATATCACCGAGGAACAGGTAGGCTCTCCTCACCTGCTTGACATCGACCTTGTCAAGGGGCAATCTGCCCATAATAGGTTCTTCCGTTAGGTGGTGAGCAGGGGCATCCCCCCTATACTACCGTTAGGGAATGCCAAGGTTAAGGCCAGAGCGCATGACCGCGACTATAAGGTTGATTACTTTGCCTTGTGCTAGGCGAGGTTAGACTTTGCAAATTCTACAAGGGAGAACATATGTCGATGTTTGGAGTCACGCCTCCAATTTACCTTTGAAAAATAAAATAGCTTCGGGTTCCAAGGTGGGGTCGCTCTGTAACACCCCGGCCCGGCTATACCGTACATTCGGAGTAGTTACCGCCACATCTAGACTGAACCCTGTCCAACCTCGGTAGAGTCCACTCTAGATGCACAGGCTAAAGAAGAAAACTGTTCACACACACACACACTTTCTACTTGACATAGCCATATATTCATTTTAGCAGAAAGAAACAAAAGTAGCTAGATTAGCTACGAATATATATATACCAGGATTGACCTCTAGGGTCCCAAAAACACCAAGGTTAAAGTTACTTACAACCTTACTAGCCAACTAAGTTTACTATGGCTACAAAAAAATTTACACAAAACAAGTCCTTCCAAAACCTTCCCAACCAGCCACCTACTCTAAGAGGCGGTACACCGGTCCGGTGTACGTTCCCCACACTAGGTGCCACTCACCCGCGAACCAGGTGTGATGATCCAAAAAGTAGCGAGGAGTGTTCACCATAGACCACTCATCCCAATACTCCGGAGGACTGGGGTCCCACGGATAGGGATAAAAGACAACGAACTCCAGGGGATCACTCCCCTCTAACACCTCTATGGGATAAAACCCATGCCTAGCTTGGGCTCTATCTAGAAAAGTCGGCTGCCAGTTGCGAACCGGAATGCAAGCGGGTGCGGATGGATAAGCTGGGGGAGGGCTATACTGCGGAGAAGGAGGAGCAGGTGGATCAGGAGCGTAGCCAAGAACGTAGGGGTCTTCGCCTATCAAGAACTGTGTGTAGTCATCATTGTCCATAGTCGGGAATGTAAACATAGATGAGCTCCCTGAGCTCATGGGGCTCCAGGAGCCCACACTAGATGACATCTGTTAAATAAAAACACATTGAAATGTAGTTAGCGCGACGGCTAAGTAAGGGATCCATGGGTCACCCAAAATTAAATAAAGGTTTGCAAAACAGGTATATTTAAACAAAACCTTTATTACCATTCTCCTCATTGACACTTTACCTGCAAACAGGTTATCAAGTATAGCTTGCACAAGTAATAACCAATAATGGAACAACAATAAAATTTCTTTGGATAAGGGATTGCTTAACAAGAAATACATTACTCAACGCATCACTAATCATTTACGCATATAAGCAAGTAGTGGAAAAATTTTATGGACTTCGCATTTAATCACCACCCTGTACTTGATAATCTTCCTCATAGGGGAAATTCCATTAACTTTTTCTCAAAGAGGGTTCATCAACACCCTTTCTTGCTTAAACAATCATCACATCTCTCTTTAGCGTAGCTACAGAGTAACTACATTTTCATACGAAATTCTCCACTTAGTTTCTTTGTAGAAAGCGTGAGGCCTTTGGAGTATTCTCTTGACTCCCTCTCTTGACCACTTGGATCATCGAACTCGGGTTCAGTGGTCATCACCCGGTCTAACACTGATCCCCTGGACGTAAGGTTCGTTAAAATGATCCCTAGCTGGCCCTACTAGGTCCATAGAAACGACACCTACCCGGACTTTCTAGAGTAACTATACTTTAAGTGTGCACACCCCCGCAGGAATTCCTCATCCAAACGAGTTATATAGTACCCGGCGAATAGACTTCGCTCCTTCCGTATGAATGATCATACTATATATAACAACCTTGGGCAAGGGCACTTTAAGCCACCCGAAGGCTAATCAAGGTTCTCCTTAACTTTACTAGAAACTAAGGGTTTGAAAACATTTTTCCTTCTTCCTCATCTTTCTTGAGTCAAAGATTACTTTTTGGACATATTCCACAAAACCAAGTCCAACTTGAAAACATTCAACACTCTTAACTTTGTCCCAAAAGTTTTGTTTCTCAAAACATTTTGATAGTACACTAATTACCATACACCGGGGTAATAAAGTGTAACTATCCCACATTGTTCCATTATCACATCACATATGTACATAATACTTCATATATGTATATAGGCAATCAACATAACGCCTCACACAATTTAGGCATACTTACATAAAAGTGCACATACTACCCATATACATAGTATAATTTCCACAATACTCATACGTATAGGTATACACGGTTAACATATATATCACATATATGTATATATACATAATACAACATTTTATTTTAATTATACATACATACCCATTAGGTATGTATTCATACCCATATATGCACATATATACGGTTTTACATGTACATACATCACACGTATATACATATATATATATATACCATACTTATACGTACATACATATATTATATAATACACCTAACATCTCTAATTTAGATATTTAGGCATATTAACTACCACATCTCCTCAACACAACAATTTATACCTCTATATTATGCAAAATACAATTTCATATATACTATACATACAATCATGTACACAATATTTCCACCTAGATCTCATCATATTTCAACCAAACAATCAATTATCCAATTTCAAGTGACCTTAGCCTACTTAAGGGATTCCTTACCTTGAGAAAGTTTACTAGACCTTTTCCCCAATTTTCACTCAAAACCCTAGGAGGAAAATTAACATCATAACAACAAATATTAAGAAACTAAGCTTAGATTCAAGGTCTAGGAAGGAAAATAAAGCTTTCTACCGAATAAAATTAAAGTTTTACCGAAAGACTTGAGACTTGTGAAGGAACTTTGGCTATGGAAGGTGAAGCTTTAATGGAGGAAGATGATGTTTTTTCTCTCTCTTTTCCTCTTGTGATTTCGGCCAAGTGAAGGGGAAAGGGAAAAAAAATGCTTTATATTTTTGATCTCACTTGGTTGACTAGTCCACATGAATATGTGGTAATTAATTGTGACAAGTGCCACTCACTTATGGTATGATCTTGAAAATATCTTGGCTAGACTGATTGGGATTAAAACAGATAAATTCTCGGTAGAAAATAATTTAAATCAAATAATTTTCGAAACCAAAAATTTATCCCAGACTGAAACTTAAAATTGGGCCAGGTTCGGTACACCGTGAAATTTAGCGATGTTACGATCAAAATAAATTTTCGCTGCTATGGGCTAATTTAATTAAATAGAAAATTCAAGAATAATAGTATGGTGTCTAATAATCCATTTCCTAGGGCTATCGGGTCCGAACACCAGCTCCTAATAATTTTACGGTTCGTGACCGGTACGTACGATCGCAGCTTATTGGAATTAGTGAGGGGTTACACGTTCGGTGCACCTTCTCTAGAACAACGATATTGGCTCGAGACTCCCTGGGGGTCTAATCCGCTCCTTGGTTCTCCAAATCTGTCGTACTACTTCTAATGATTCGCTGAAGGGTTCTAGGGCTCATGATGCGACTCGGGTCCTCACACATTTAGAGGAATAATTTGCTAGTCGCGGCCCAGTCTCCTAGGGGGTCCAAAAACCCATTTCTTGGGCCTCCGGGACCCCTTAGTCCACTCGGATCATCAAGGTCGTCTTTGGTGGCCGAGCTTGGGCTCCTTGCGCTCATGGCTGCTAAGCTTGGGTTCCGTGTCCTCATGGTGCCTGGGTCAGGACTCTTTGTGTTATGGTAACCGAGCTCGGGCTCCTTGGGAGGCCGGGTCTCCAACATCTCGCTCGGTCTTGGAGGGGTAGGGGTGAAGGTCCACTGTCAACCACCTTTGCACGACCCCCTATGGCACCCCTGTGAAGTGGTTTGGCGAGGTCGTAGGTTGGATAATGACCACTTCGTCTTGGAGTCCCAGGGCTAGACATTGAGCAATCGGGGCTGATCTCATCTATCTTAACTGGCACTACCCTCTCTTTGTCTATCTGAGGGTTGTGGTGAGTTGACCTCCCCTACAACTTGAGTTCCAGGGACTCGGGGAAGCTAGACTATTGATTGGGCTAAGCCAAGTCGAAATCGAAATTCACTATGTTGTAGGTGTAGTACATGTACAAAGGCAGCCATGGCCAATGGAAAAGAGGAAGAAGAATACGTAGGGTTACGTTATTTAGGACTGAATGAGCCTAGGGTCCTTTGTCTGATCTTTCTGAGCCTTTATATAATGTTATTCATGTGCAGTTGCAACTTCCCGTAGCCTTCCCCATTTCCTTGCCTGGGCTCCTTCTTGCTTTGACTAATATTATTAATATTATTATAAACAACAACAACAACAACAATATGGCAAATTATATTATTCCATCAGAATGTATTGATTTTTTGTCCTTTGATGTAAGAACACTTACTATTTTGTTCACAGGAAATATTTGAGGTGAAATGGAATTGAAATTACTAGGAATATTGATTCCATTATTTTGTTGCTGGAAAATAAATTACTGGGAATACTGATTTCATTGTTTAGTTAGACATGAAATTGTAAGAATTATGAGTATAAATACTTATATACCCCTGCACAATAATAATGATAATAAAAGTAAAAATGAATCACAAGGGCAAAATAGTCATGTCAGCTCACTTTTTATTTCAAATTCCATGGAAAAAAAAATACCTCTTCTTCCCTTGAAAAACTTTTTCCTCATGACTAAGAAAAACTTTTCCTTTTTTTTTTCCTTTCAAAAGAAAAACTTTTCCTATTTTCCATGAACCAAACGGAGAAAAATATCATTTTCCTCAAATTTATGGAAAGGGAAAAGTTTTTCCATCCAATTTAAAGAAAGGAAAGGAATTGTATATATAGTAGTATCTCAATTTTCCAACTCAAATTGATGAGTCTACTTTGATAATTAATTTCTCATTCACCATTATCTATTTTGAGCATACAATATATCGATTTTTTCATTTAACTATGGAGAACACGAATCCACTTTGACCCGACTCAAATTGAAAATGGACCCACATATATTTGTACCACAAAATTAAATAGTCACTTAAAATGTCATTTTAGCTGAAGTTAAACTATGTTAGGGTTTTACTTAGTACTTAAATATTTTAATAATTTCTTAGGGTGTGTTTGGTTGACGGGTTTTGGTGTAAGGTATGGGTATCAAAGTAATTGTTATTGTTTGGTTGATGGGTTTTTAGAATACTACTATGGGTTTGGAATACCCCATTAATTGAAAAACTCATACCCTTATTAAATAAGGGTTTCATTTCCCTTCCTCCTTTCTTTCCCAACTATTAATAATCATTCCCATTCCACCCTACTACCAAACATGCAAAATACTTTCACCGAAACTCATTACCCTTACCAAGTATTTGATACCCATACCAATTTCGATTCCCATGTGCGAACCAAACACACCCTTATTTTCTTCTTTATAGCCTCTTTAATTTTCGTATTTCATATGCAAAACAAAAAACTAATAACCTCTTTCTCTAAATTTTCCCCCTTCATTGCAGTCCATTATCCTTATTTTCTCCATTACACAATCCTGTTAAAATTAAGTCCATTATTTTACATATGAATTAACAAAAATGAAGAGTGTAGTAAATTAAAGAAGAGACATAAGAAATTATAATGTACAAAGTAAAACCCTAATGTAATTTAACAGTTCTATTGTAGAGCATTATTCTCACAGGAGTGGGGTTTGCCATGTGCACCGCAAATTATATTGTGGACCATGGTCCACAATGCATTGTGGACCATGATCACGGCTGATACTGCAGTTGTGTTGAAAGGAAACTGCAGTTGTGCGGAACAGAGACCGTTCGTCCGTTCAACACAACTGCAGTATCTGTTCAACACAACTGCAGTTCCAGACGGATGACACGACCTCTATTCCGCGCAACTGCAGTTCCCTTTCAACACAACTGCACTATCCGTTCAACACAACTGCAGTATCAGTTCAACACAACTACAGTATCAACCATGATTTATGGTCCACAATGCATTGCGGACCAGGGTCCATGGTATAACGACTGCAAGTGCACACCCACTAGACCATTAGTAGTGGTTGTGGATTTTCTTTGTAAAATAAAAATTAAAAAACAAATCCTTCAGGAGTTCAGGTTGCCAACCTGTATTTTATTTTATTTTTGTGGTGGACGAAAATTTTAAAGAAATTAACAATTTAAAAATAAGTGTCGTCCAATATTTCATCCATTTGTACTTGTGAAGGGAAATTTCCTCCCATTTAGCAAGGTGGACACAAATTTACAATACTTCAATTTCTAAATACATGTAGTTGGACGGAAACGCCTTTTTTCAGCCAAATAAATGAAGGATATTTTTTTCCATTCAAAACTGGACAAAAATCTGTAAATTTCCAATCGTGTTTATGAAATTAATTATATTAAGTGACAAAAAAATATTTGTTTATTAACCGTGTGTTATATTATTATAGTGTATATATAGTATAACATATGTTATAATGCTATCGATTGTACGTGATATTAGTCCATTAATATATGATATAATATTATAGTGCCTATTTTGTGGTACAAATATGTGTGAGGTTCACTTTTCAGTTGTGTTGGGGTCAATGTGAGTTTAGGTTATATAACATACATATAAATAAATCATATATATATATCGAATATTCGGACGGGTTGGTGGGTATTTAATATATACCACCAACCCGATTATCATTACCGGCCTTAAATAAGTTAACGGGTCAGATTACCCATTTGGAATTCGACCTCAAGAATGTGACGATTTATCGGATTTCAAGTCAGACGGTTTCATCGGGTTTCTCAAATTCTAGACGGTTTGTTCTTGGCTCTTCCCGAATAATCAAGTACCCTTACATTGGCTATGTTTGGCAAACATAGTTGAAAAAGTAGCTGAAAGCTGAAAAGTAGCTGAAAACTGAAAAGCTATAAGCTCGAAGCTGAAATCTGAAGAGCTGTTATGCTTAAAAATGTTTGGTAAAATTAGCTTTTTGATAAGCTGATAAATGTAAAAAGACTAAAAATGACATTTTCATACCATTTAAATAATTTTAAATTTAAATAGGTTTGTTTATATATTAAAATATAAAATAATGAAATCAATATATTTAAATAAAATATAAAGTAAGAACACATATTTGAAAATATATAAAGTAAAAAAAATATTTATAATTCATAAGATTAGTTCATACAAAAATTAATGTTCAAACATAAATATCAAATAAACTGAAATTACAACCAAACATAATGAAAAGAAAATGTAAAGGGTTTTAATTGAGATGGGTAAAAGATGTCATTTATTTAAAATAATAAGGATAAAGATGGAAAAAAGTTAAAAAGCTACTAGCTTATTTTGAAAAGCTACCCAAGTAGCGTTTCAAAATAAGCTCTTATTTTAAGCTACTAGTTTATTTTGAGAAAATTACCAAACAGAGCTTATAGCTTATTAGTAGCTTAAAATAAGCTATAAGCTCCTAAATAAGCTCTGCCCAAACAGACACATTGTATGTCCTTTATATTTTTCGGTTATAATCTTTGCTTATTCTTAATTAACTTAAAGTTTATGTTCGCATCGTAAGTCAATAAACACCTACAAATATATACAATGTTTTTTTTGTTTCTTCACATAATTTTACAACATATGTTGAAGTGGCCTCATTTGATCGATTAACTTTTGGCAGTGTCCACTAATACCCAATGAACACCGGGCAAAAGATAGTGGGACCACGGCAACCAACAAGATCGATATATTACATTTTATTTTTAGTATATTGTAGAATCATTTTAACTTACAATACATTAAAAATAAATCTACAGTATACTAATAATGAACTTAACTATATTAAATATAATAAATTAAACCTACTACAATTCTACAAATGAACATGTAGTGTACTAAAAATTAACATGTACCAAGATTAGGTCACTTTAATTGTAAGGTGAACTTGAGGTGCATGGTATAATTTTTTATAAGAGAAAAATGCATTGTTAGTCCCTCAATTTTTTTTATTGCTAGTCATTTTAGTTCCTAACTTTTTACTGTTATAATATATATCTCTAACTCTTTAAAAGGTTACAATTTACCCTTAGATCAACAAAATTAATAAACTATATTAAAATATTACTTATTAGTACATGGGTATTTTAGAGCATTTTAATGTTTCTTCTTTAATTACAATATTCTTTAGTCTTGAATTTTCATTTATAAAAGTAAAAAACTTGATTTTAACAAGTTCATGTACAGGTTGTGTGTGGAAGTTATTAGTAAAAAACTTGATTTGAACAGAGGCGCTTAGCTTGCAGTTAAGGAAGCTTTGTCGTGTGTGGAAGATCAATGTTTCACCAAGCTAGGTAGCTGTGTTTTCTGATTGTTAGGCTGTGTGCAGATCGTTGAATGATATGTCCTTGGATTTATCGTATGCAGGTTGTGTGATGAGCGGGTGTCGTGAATTAAAACGACATTTTGAGAAAGTGTCTATTCAGTATGTCTCTCGATCAGTGAATAAGTTTGCTCATGCTTTGGCTCGAGCTAATCGTTCTCAAACTGGTTCATTGGGTTGGTTGTCTGTCTTTTCCTTCATGTATTGATAATTTACTTTAATAATATGAGTTTTGGTTTGTTTTCAAAAAAAATAAAGAATAATTAATAAACTAAAAATACATTTTTTTTTTCCTTACTGCAACGAAGACAAGTGAACTTGAACCGTACCCGAAAACTAATTCCAACCACTAACATGCAGTGGGTCACAAAAGTCAATGGACACTTACAACAAATTTTAACTTTAGACGCATTCAACATGCATTATATTCTATATATCGATCAACATATAAAACAATTTTAGCATTATTGGGCAAGTTGCTTGTGACTTTGTGAACGTCCATAATTGCGCAATAGATCAATCACCTTTCGTGTAGTCACTTCAACTCTCCATTTTATAATGACATAAGCCAGTCTAATTTAATGATGCTTAATATTTAGTCAATCAACTATAATTGGGGTTAATATGGGAACATGGGACCCCGGGGCCCATTTACTGAATAGATCTTGAGTCTTGACCCAATGGGGTTTATATTTATTGCTAAGGAAAGAAGGAAACATGGAGCAAAATAAACAAAAGAGGACCTACAATGGGGAATCAATCCCAAGATCTCTAGCATAATAATAATATAACAACACAAATTTCAAACCACCAAGCTACCACGCATCTTGTATATAAAAAGGTAGGACGTTCTATTTAGTCGTTTGCATATCGTTGACATCTAAGTAGTGAGAGGATACGTGTACTGCCAAGATTGAATGCAAGTCGATGTCGTACATTTGTCAACGCTTTAGAAGGCCCTCTACACTATATAAGGAACCATTGATCACACCACCACTTAAATCATCATCCATAGGTTTACTCAATCTCCTGGTTCAGCGGCTAAAGGTCTTAACCTTTAACTTATATACTAGGGATCGATTCCCAGTGCCCACTATTTAAGGGCTACACCTTATATTATTTGCCAGTATCTTGGACGGGCTACATCTTATATTATTTATAGGTCACTCGTTCGAACCATGACAATAAGCTTAAAGTGCCTTATATATAGAAGCTAAGTGCACCTTATCCAACTTCATTCGGGAATTTTGTTACAACTGTTTTATATTCTTGTTAAGAACTCTAATTATGATCGAGGA
>NXFB01000714.1:31920-44126 GCA_002525835.2 Ipomoea batatas
ATAAAAAAATACACCACACAGTATTCAGAAATGCACAATTAGAAACATGGGAGTCATGAGGTGTATGTATGTATATATATATAAAGAACTTTCCCTTCTGAGATTTCAGACACTATACTTTCAAAACTAGAATTCCAAACTTCTCAAGAAACTTTTACTCTTGATTTAATTAAAGAGTCTGTTGGTCAACTTTTTGAAAAACACGAACTAGAACTTAAACTCAAAGAGTTATCCCACTTTATCACTTCTTCAAAACACATATCCGACTTTAGAGGATATCTCAAACCTTATGAAACAAACGCCACATATCATCTTGGAGATAATCTCTAAATCTTCAACTATCCCACTTATGATCATCATCATGAGACAGATGATTGGGATAACTTTGGAGACTAGAATAATAACTATTCCAGTGGACAAGAAACAGACTAAAAACTTTTTAACCTCTACTTGAGGCATACTCTAAACCTCTAGTTGAGGCATACTTCACTCCTGCGGGAGCATACCCCCCCCCCCTAGGGAGCATACCCCCCCTATATTGGTATCAGAGCTTATTACCTTTCTGAGACTTAAGACTCTATGGATCAGACTCATAACAATCACTTCCAATATAATAATATATTGGTAAACGTAAAACATGCGAAGGCAAACATGAGATACTTTGACCAAAAATTAAGAGAACTTGAATCAGACATGCCACTGACTCTCAGAGACTATTTATACTATAAAGCTTTGGTAAGATCTAAAAAACATATTAAAAGCCTTATTACTGAATTTACAGATTAAATAAAACTTTACTTTTCTAAATGAATTTATTTGAAAGAAAATCCAACTTGAAACTTTACCACAAGTACTTTACTTCTCAAATGAAGCAACACAAACAAGTTTTGAAAAACTTTGACTTTGTTCCAAATAAAGAACTGGATCCTTATTACTCTCAAACTTTGTCTCACTACATACAGACAAAAGAAACTGTGAAAGAAATTGAAAAACTTCTTTCAAAAATAATACACTAAAATGCTATACAGAGAAATGGCAGCACCTTTACAACTTGAAAACTTAAATTACTTTGAGGCAATTGAGGCACTAAAATTTAGAATCAACCATCATGGAGCTCAAACTAAAATTTACAAAGAAATAACTACTGATATACCACACGATGAATATTACCATGCTTGTTTGCATGAATACAACTTCCATAACTGGATGTATACAATATCAGTAAAACTTATGTCAACTCTTATTTGCTAGCATGAATTTAAGAGAAATGATAGCAGAATTACAACTTGAACATGAACACTTAAACTACTCTGACTCAATAAAAGAACTTAAGAACTTGTTACAACATCATAGATACCAAGTGATAAAATACAACTCCATCTTAAAAAACTATGAAAACAAAAATTATAAAAAATATGAAGATGATTTTTACTTCGAAACTCTATATGACTTCCAATACCATAGATATATGGTAAGAAGAATTGAAACAATTATATCTATTATTACTTGTTAATGGATGACTTAAGAAACAATATCCAATACTTGAAAACTTCTTTCGACAAAATAGAAGAAAGAATAAAAAACTTAACTTTACAAGTAAATACTATGATAGATAAAATGGACTTAATACTTAAAGGAAAACAACCACAACAGACTCCAAAAGAGTATGAAGACTTAAACAAAACAATAGATCAACTTTCTCAAAAGTTTTCACAAATTAAAGTGTCAACAGAAACTAGACAACTTACAAAGAAGAAACAAACAAACTTCTTAATGTATAATCTTAAAGATTATAAAGAAGAACTAAACAAAAAATGAAGCCTTTTACTGGAACCTCAAGAACTATTTCTGAAGAACCAAGTTCTTCTAGAACCACAACTTTAGACCAAACCACTAGTTCCTCATGGGTAGGAAGACTCTTTAGACCAAACACGAGTAGAAATACTCAGATCATAGAACAAATAGTCAATATTGACAAAGATACTGAGGTTATGTCAAATGACTTCATCAATACTTTAAGACCTTCTACTTTGTATAGAACTGGATTCATGCAGAATGATTCTAGTTTAATCAAAACTCATAGATCCGAAATGCTTGAAATTCCAGACGGAAGAACAGAAACTTTCAGCTTAATGACTGAAGAAAGTATTAAGCAACTTAAACTAAAAAAGATGAATTATGTTCATCTTGGAATGATAACTGTTGTGATCAAAGGATTGATCAGAAAAGAGTACGGGGCAAAGGTACTCATAACTGCTTTAGATACTAGAATTCAAGACTCAACTCAAGCTCAGATGATTGGAGCTATTGAGGTAGACATGAACAATAATGTAGGATTACATTATTTACTTCCTGACTACACTATTGCACTTAAAGATATTCACAAATTCCTTTTTCAAATCCAGACTAAAGGATTTGGAAACTTTCAAGGAGCAAACTTGTCAGTAGACATAATTTTCATTGGAAAATTATCTACGCAAGTTTGTCCCAGATACAAAATTAAGATTGACAGTATTGTCAAGACTATTGAGTCCAAAGGAATAAAATTCTTCGGACCAAAACCAATCTCATCTTCTCTTTTAGCCGGAGAAGAATGGAAGATTGAAACTTTTGTAACTAAACCAGAAACTTTAAAACCGACTGAAATAACATCTTACTCAGAAGGAAAAAATGGACCTTTATGTTTAAGGTTCGGAAACTATGAAGCTTCTGATCAGAAGGATCTAGAAGAAGAAAACTAATGGATTTAACAGAAGAACAAATCCGACAAAAAATTAAACACAGTGAACACTTAATGAACTTACTTAATGAAGAACTGGAAAATAAAGTTGATACAAACATAATTGAAAAACTTAACCAAAACTTAGCTAAAAAAGAAATACTACACCAATATCTTATGGATATTGAACAATTTGAAAAAGATTTTGTTGAAGAAACAAAATCAGAAACTGAACCGATGTCTGTAAAGAATTTTGCAGATATTGAAACAATAAACTCTAGACAAAATGAAGCAACTGCTTCATCACATCCAACTACTTCATATCCCAGAACTAATCCTGAACAAATGAGCTATAATTTGGGACATCCTCCCAGAAGAGCTGTTACTATTTATGATCAAAATAATCCTAATAGGAGAACTTTAGGAAAACAAATGCCTCACGAAGTGCAAATACTTAGTAATGAACCAACTATACTTAACATAACTAGGGTTCATCCACAACTTTTTGATAACTACATTGAACAATGGACTGCACTTATAATAAGAGACTTTGAATCTAAACATCCTTACGTCAATGATGGTGAGGAAATGATTAAAATAGCTGAAAACTATTTAGGTGGAACTGCCAGAGCAGCATGGGAAGCCTTTAAACTAAGATTTCCTGATAAGCTTGCAGAATTAGCAATGCAAGGAAATAGCATACACAACTTTGCTTATCAAATACACACACTTCTCACTGGAAGAGAAGCTAACACTGGCTTAACTATAAGACAAGCAGAAGCCATGAGAGATCTAGAACAAATCCAATTGTATGATTGGCATAAAGTTATAGATTTCTTAATAGACTTCTTATCACTTGCTTGTACCTCCGGAAACTACTTCTCTAAAGATCTTGGAGAAAGACTTTTCTCAAAACTACCTGGACCCTTAGGTAAAGAAATCCATGATTCTTGGAATTTAATACCTAAAGAATAACTCTTTGATAATATGGGAACTAGAATTCAACATGTTATCAGTGAACTTAAAACTAGATGTACTTACATACAAATACAAAGAGACTTGAAACAAAAGAATGTAGGTTTTTGTAAAAACATCTACACTCCTCAACAATATGGGAGACATCCTGATGATCCAACTCCCAGAAGACAACCTGCAAAACCTAAAAGAAACTTTGTTAAAAGAAAATACATAAGAAAGTCAACTGCTAAAAAACCTTATCTTAATAAAGATAAGCATGTCACTAAATACAATCCAAACAAAAACTACAAGAAAACAATAACTTGTTATGCTTGTCAGAAACCTGGACATTTATCTTCTGTTTGCCCAAACAGAAACAACTTGTTTAATGAAGAAGCAAACTTAGTAAACACTATTAATGAAGACATACTTGAAATCACATCAGATATTTCTGATAATTCAGAAATCTGGAGTATATGTTCTTTGGAAGGATTTGAAACTAAAGAGGTTGAAATTCCTGAAGAAGAAGACTCACTTAATATCCTTATGGATAGACTAAACAATTGGAACTATGGAATGTAAACATTCCTGGAAGCATAGATCAGGTAGTGACAACATTTGTTGTCATATCTGTAAATGGTATCCAGCCTTCGACAGAAGATGGAAATGCCAAACTTGTCTTAAACAAATTTGTAATAATTGTATTACAAAAAAATTCAATATACCTATCCCAGAAAACAATAATACACTTAACAAAACTCAATGGGAAAACCAAAAAATACAAAATTTGGAAAACCAAGTAACTACTTTGGAAAACAAAATGGCTAAAATTGAAGAAAAACTTGAAAAAATACTTGAAATCTTAGAAAAAAGGAAACAAGTAGTAACTGAAGAAATTGATCTCAAAATCACTGAGATAACTGCTGAAGAACAAAACATAATTAATACTCAAACTGAAAAAACTTGTAGCACAAGTATACCTTTGGTATGTAACACTACAAGAATCACTCAGGTAATAATTCCATCTAAACTTTCAATACATGGAATAGATTTACTTGTTCCAATACTTGTTGATACTGGTGCTACTTCTTCAACAATTGATTATGGAATTTTACCAGAAACAATTAAACAAAAAACCGTTAAAGTTACTCCCGTCAAATCAACCCAATTTGATGGAACTCAAGTATCTATTGATAATCAACTAAAAAATATACAGGCCAAGTTTCAAACAAACTGTAATACTTGGTCAGAAACCTTTTATTGGCCCAAACTTTGGGTAAGAACACTTAAAAACCATAATGTTCCTGTAATTATGGGACTAGATTTTATACTTCATAATAATGGACAAATAACCATTAATAAAGACTACTTAACACTTAGTAGGAATTCTTTTCAAATTCCTATTATTTCAAACTTTCCTGCAAAAACTTTTGAAACTAAAGTTTTAGATTCCTGTAAATGCAGTAACAATAAAGACTGCAACTGCATAAATACAGAAAAATCACAAGATTTTCCAGAACATCTAGAGAATCTTGAAGGAATTGAATTAAACTTGCACTTAGTAGAAACTAATAACTTCAAAAAAAATTAAGAGAAAATGACTTAGAAAACTTGGTTAAAAGACTTGAACAAATAGAAATTATAGGAGAGAATCCTGTAAAATTCTGGGAAAAGAACAAAACTGAATGTAAACTTGAAATTATAAACCCAGACATAACTATTAAATCCCAAAACTTTAAATATGGACCTTGGGAACAAGATGAGTTTAAAATGCACATCGACCAACTTTTAAAACTTGGTATTATAACAAGATCAACTTCTAGACACAGAACTCCTGCTTTTATAGTCCAGAAAGAAGCAGAAAAGAAACGTGGTCAATCCAGAATGGTTTTTGACTATAGAAGACTTAATGACAATACTTATGAAGATGGGTATTGTATCCCTGACAAAGATACTTTAATTAACAAAATACAAAACAGAAACTGGTTTTCAAAATTCGACTTAAAATCTGGATTTTGGCAAGTTAGAATGCACCCAGAAAGCATAGAATGGACAGCCTTTTCATGTCCATTAGGACACTTTGAATGGATAGTTATGCCATTCGGACTTAAAAACGCTCCTCAAATCTTTCAAAGAATGATGGATAACTTTTTTAAAGACTGTTATGATTTTACTTGTATCCATATTGATGACATACTTGTTTTTTCAAAAACTAAAGAAGAGCATAGAGCTCATCTTTATACTATTTTTACTATTTTTGAAAAATATGGACTTATTGTTTCCAAAAAGAAAATGGAACTTTGTAAAAACCATATTTCTTTTTTAGGAGCTGAGATAGGAGAAGGTACTATTAAACTTCAACCACACATCTCCAGAAAAATACTTGAATTTCCTGATAAACTAGAAAACTTAAAACAATTACAATCCTTTTTAGGATTAGTGAACTATACTAGACCTTATTTCAAAGATCTTGCAAAACTCACTACACCACTTTACAATAAATCACAAACTAAAGGCTATAGAAACTTTAACGATCAGGACATTAAAATTGTTCAACAAATAAAAGAAAAAATTCAACAACTTGAACCTATGGCCTTGCCATTGGAATCAGACTACTTAATTGTCCAAACTGATGGAAGTAAAGATGGATGGGGAGGAATACTTATTAAGAAACCAACTGAATACTCTCCAAAATCTACTGAAAAACTCTGTAGATACACTTCTGGTGTATTTAAGGAGAAATGATACTTAACTTCCATGGATTATGAATTACTTGCTATTATTTATGTACTTGAAAAATTTGCACTTTTTTTACTTTCAAGAAAATTTTTTACTATAAGGACAGATTGCGAATCCATAGTAAAATTTGCAGATACTAAAAATGAAAGAAAACTTACTGCAAACAGATGGCTCAAATTTAGAGAATTTGTGCTGACTAGAGGTTTTCATATTAAATGGGAACATACTAAAGGAAAAGATAATCGGCTTGCTGATATTCTTTCCAGAAACATTTTAGACTACAAACTTTATGATCCTCCATAAATTATTTTAACAACCTGTTTAAGTTTTGCAGAACTTTTCTAGACTTTACTATGGAGAAGACTTTTAAATTAGACAAATGTGAACTTGCTGTTATTCCTGAGAGGAATCAGTTCAAAGCTCCACTACGTGAGAAACTTACTGAAGAAGAACAATGCCTAGTTGACAATATTTGGAGCCTGTCAACTACTGCCCAATCCTCCGGAAGGAAGGTGACTTGTGTAAACTACTTAATGCAACTATTGGTCTCTGGAAAATATAAGACCAAGAAGCCATTCACTTGTTATGCACTTTACACTGGCAGAAATGCTGGATTATACTTGACTTGGGATGAAATGATTATTGAACTTGACGAGATTGAAAAAGATCCAAAATCTGGAAATCCTTTGTATAAAGGATATTACAGCATTAAGGAGGCTACTACTATGCTAACTCAAAAGTTTGGAGATGATTTTGTTATTTCTGAACAGGTACTCAGGTATAAAGAATACCTAAAACACTTGGATCAGTTCTCTGATCAGGAACTTTTGAGAAACTTAGGAACCAGAGCTTCCAGCTCAAAGACACTCCAAAGGTTCGAACCCCAAACTCCCAAGAAGAAACTTGAAAATACTTTTTCAGAAGTGATGAAAACTTCCCCGAAACTTAAGGAAAAGGAAATTCCTTCACTTGGAAAGATCTCAACTCCAGCTACTTCTCTCAAATCTGTTACTTCACCCTTACTAACCAAGACTCCAGTCTCACCTGGAGAATGTTCTTTGAAAACTTTTGCTCTACTCCAAGAATGCTTAGCCCAACTGGCTAATTCAAACATTTCTACTCCTAGAATCTCAGTTTCCTGGGATTTCAATTATAACCCTTACAAACCTTGTTCCCTACTTTTTTCAGACTGCCCAGAAAATCAGCAATCTGATGACTTTGAATGCCTGTGCAAATTAGAATTTGCCATCAGAAGGGCAAGACTTCTTATTCCTGAGTTTAAAGCTTTTAAATTTCAGGATTATCCAGTTAGTTTTATATCACTCTTAAAGCATGGGTTGATTAGTTCGGCCAATGTTTCTCCACTTCATGAATTCTCTGGAATTCTTCCCGAAACTTTGGCAGAGACTTTTGAAACAATCATTCCTGAATTTCCTAAAAAATTCAGACTCGATTTCACTTCTCTTTACCCGGACTTTAAAGAAACTAAACCTTCTTATCATCTGGTTGAAGTTAACTTTCAGAAGATAGATGATGAATACAAAGGCTTTGAGGTGGAACACCAAAATCCCAAAGCTTTGAAACTAGAAGAAACTTTGGAAAGACAACTTGACCAAGCCAGGGCCAAGATCCTTGCTGAAAACTTCAACTGGACCAAGTCCAAATTTGCTAATAAGAACATACTGAGAGAAGACTCCCAAGGGAAGATTTACTGTGATCCAAGTATTGCAGCCAGACACTTCTTTCCTTTTGATGTTACTCACTCCAACCCAAGACTTGTCAATTCTTACAAGAGGAGGTTCGAGTCAAGAACCAAAAGGATATTGCCAAGAACTTTGTCGTCTTCGGAATCAGAGGATATGAATATATCTTGAAAAGAAGGCACTACTTTACTTTTGGTAAAAGATAAGGGGGCCTGTCCCTTTCAACTTTACTTTAGCTGCACTACTTTTCCTGTAGACTTTTTGACTAAAGGAGATAAGATTCCTTATCTTTTTGTCACTTCAGCCGAAGATATGAGATAAGGCTATATCTTATCTTCGGTATGTCAATAATGTAAATAGCAGTGGAAGAACAGCTGTAAAGTTAGTTCTAGGTTCTTCTTCTCCCCTCTATATAAGGAGAAGCTTGTACATTTGTAAAAACACACAAGAAAAATATCAGAGCAATGAAAAACCCTTTTCAAAAAACACTCTACTTCTAAAAACTTTCTTCTTTTCTCTGCAAACCAGATTGCTACTAAGAGGTAATATTACTTAACCAAGATCTCTTTACTTTGTGTTTGTTCTTATTATTATGCTTTGTTATACTTGATGTTCATATCTAAAAGACGTAAGTCCTGCTTGAGCCGAAGCAACCTGTGTAGTCTAAGTTTGTATGTCAAGCAAAGAAGTACCCAGGTGGGGAAAATATGAGCCTGAGTTTGAATACTTAGATGTTGTTAGAGTTGTAGACGAAGGGTCAAGAGATCCTTTTGTTAGTAGGTTAGGGATGAAAAGGTGAAGATAAAAGGAACAAACCTGATAATAAAGCAATAAAAGTAAGAACAAACATAAACTAAATAGATCTAAACAAGTAATAAAACTCTTAGTATAACAATCTGTGATGCAAGAGAAGAGAAGAATCCTTAAACCAGAAGGTTTTCTTAAACTCAATTTTCTTGAAAAAAACTTATTTATCGCCATGGATAAAGAACTTATTCAACAATACTTTGAAAGCACTAAAAACTTTTTAACTGAAAAGATACATCAGGAAACTGATGAAATCCATACTTTTTACTTAGATCAAAACTCAGAAACATACTTTGATTACAATATTACTGTACCAAACTATAACTTAATCAAAGAAGGACTAGAAAGAACTTTCCCTTCTGAGATTTCAGACACTATACTTTCAAAACTAGAATTCCAAACTTTTCAAGTTGAGGCATACTCTAAACCTCTACTTGAGGCATACTTCACTCCTGCGGGAGCATACCCCCCCCCCCCTATATATACACGTATGTATGTATATATATATGTATGTATGTATATATATATGTATGTATACATACATATATATATATATACATATATGTATGTATGTATGTATATATGTATGTATACATACATATATATATACATATATGTATGTATGTATGTATATATATGTATGTATGTGTATATATATGTATGTATGTATGTATATATATATATGTATGTATGTATTAAGTGACGCGGTGGTATTTTCGTAAATAACTGGAACTTTGGTGCACCTAGTTTCACTTATAAGTGCACCTAGTTTCACTTACAAGTGCACATATTTTTGCACCTATTTTCACTTACAAGTGCAAGTAATTTACCTTGTTAATATTCATGCACCTATTTTCGCAAATACTTTCACTTACAAATGCAAGTAATTTACTTTGTTAATATTCATGCACCTAGGTGCAACCTAGGTGCAACCTAGGTGCACCTAGTTATAACATTAGGTGCACCTAGTTATAACATTATGTGCACCTAGTTATAACATTAGGTGCACTTAGTATTGATACTCAATGTACAATTCACTTGCACCTGTAATACATTTTACTTGCACTTGTGCAAGTAATTTACTTTGGTAACATTCATGCACCTAGGTGTAACCAATGTGCACCTAGTTATAACATTAGGTGTACTTAATATTGATGCTCAGTGTACAATTTACTTGCACTTGTAATACATTTTAGTTGCACGTGTGCACCTATTCTCACTTACAAATGCAAGTAATTTACCTTGTTAACATTTATGCATCTGGGTGCACCTAAGTGCATCTAGTTATAACTATACGTGCACCTAGTTATAACGTTATGTGCAACTATATTCCGGACACGTGGCGCGCTGTGATTCGTCCGCATTTCTCTCCTGGGCGGCCAGTACGCATTTGAACGCGATCCTATATATATATATATATATATATATATATATATATATATATATATATATTTACACACACATAGACACACAAAATTAAATTTATGTCAATAATTAATATCTTATGTATAATATAAATAAGCAAGATTTAATTTTTTTTTTACAACATTTAAAAAATTATGACAACATATAAAAATTAAAGAAAAATGAGAAAATGAAAGCAAATTAAATCCTGCTGGCCTATTTGTTTCATCAAATTAAATTGCAGGAATCCACCCCCTTGTGGATGGGAAGAAGCGCACCACACCATCTGTGTTTCTATGAATTTCAAATACACAAAGTATGTTCTGCAGAGGATGGAAATGTGCATAGACCTCCATTACTTCCCCAATCCGTGTTGGCACCTCAAATTCAATTCTTTCACGCTCGATGATCTTAATATTAATGTATTGAGGCTCTTTCACAATCCAATCACCAGTGGTTTTGTTTCTCACACTAACACCAACTCCATTAAAGTCATCTCCATGCAATTCTCTGTAACTGATATCAAAGGATCCATGCTGCCTCAAAAGTGTTGGAATTCTGCAACTTACAGAACCTACCTACATTGTGAAATACAATAATATTACAAATTAAAACACCAAATCAGAGAGATATGATACCACATAAATTACATGCATGCATATACACTTTGGTACACGTTGAAATTGACATCAATTCAAGAAATTCATGCCTCAGCTCAAAAGTGTTGGAATACTGCAACTTACATAATACCCACATACTTGAACCCAAATCTTGACAGTATCACCTCCTCCAGAACATGCCTACATTATGAAATACAATTTAACAATTAATACCAAAACCATCACTATCTAATCTAATTATTACTACTACATAAAAACACTATTGGAAACCGAAAAATGATTTTTCATTTTTTAGATTTTTCCAGTTTTGAAATAATAAAAAAAATTAAATCAAAAAAAAATATTTATTCTGGTCAACTAAAATGTCCAATTTGACAGAAAATATTTTCCTAAATTTTTAGACAGAAGTCATTTTTAGATTTTATTTTTATTTTTTTCTGTGTCTCTATATATTCTCTACCGGCTATTTTCAAATTAGTTTTCCAATTATTATAATTATCACCACCATCAATTATTATTGTTGTTGTAGTATAACAAATAATATGATCATCTTTAAGAAAATGAACCAAAGAAAAAAAATTCTTAATTTTCAGCCAAATAAAAAAAAAATGGCCCTAAGCCGAACAACAAAAAATTAAAATACTTTTTGAAAATCATTTTCCTTATTTTTACCCCTCCTGAATTTTCCCTCCTAGATTTTCCTCCTGATGTGATTTAATTTCCACTCATTTAGTGCAAAGAATTGGCAGCCCACCACTAATTTTTAAAAATAAAATTAGTAACCAATTAACTAATACCACATCATGAGTGAAGAATTTAGAGGAGAAAAATAAGAGGGGTATTATTCCAAAAAAAAAAAAATAAGAGGGGTATCTAGCATTACTCTTTCCAAAAAACATTTTACAAGTTTCCTAATGGACTTTAAATCATCATAAATCAGGGGAGGATATATAACTAACCTGGTACCAGTTCTCAATCAAAGGAATACTCAAAGAACTGCAATTTGCTACCGCAAGATTTTGTAAGGATTCAAGACTCTCGAGGCCCGGAAGCTCAACCAAACTTTTGCAATTCTCAATATTCAAGTGTTCAAGTTTTTTCAAGGTTGATAAATCTGCTATTTTTTCCAATGAGATACAATTTTTTGTGGAGAGTACTTCCAAACTTGGAGGAAGGTCTAGAAGTGCTCTAAGATTCTGCCAATCGTCCAAGGAGAGGCTTCTCAAATTGGAAAGATGAGAAAGGTCGAAGGGTAAG